>JABCJY010000299.1:0-107138 GCA_013184415.1 Fusarium concolor | reverse complement strand
AATGGGAATATCTCACCGCTTAATTTCTCAGGCCAAAAAGTTGCTCCCAATCGTTGCGTGGCTTCAGCGGCTGCCCCTCCTCCACCGGGCTTTGTGTTGCCTGCCTCCCACCTCCAGAGCCAGAGGCAGTAGTGCCCCCCTTTTCCCATTAGCTCACCTTAACTGCAACGTTGAAGTGGGAATATCTTTTCTAGCCTCCCTTGCATCTGCTGCCTTCCATTGCTTCCACCTCCTTTATAAAGCTCCCCATTCCCTCTCATCTCTCCCCAAGCCCTCACACTCGCTAGCATTCTACGTGTGTCGATTCGTGACCTCGTTTGCGCGCTTCTTTTATACAGCTTGTCCTTTGCCTCGTCTGTAATATTCTTACATACTACATCTAATCATCATGTCTTCAAACGGTACCCAAGAGGCCCCCATTGAGGTCCGCAAGATCTGCTGTGTTGGTGCTGGTTACGTCGGTAAGTCACAGAAACTTCTTCCAAATGACCCCTCTCGAGGGGACGAGCAGCTGGCATATCAGATTTCTGAGAGATCGGATAATGCGCTGAATATCATGACTGCGCGCTTGTCAGCCCCTCGATTGTTATACACCGCTCCAGCAAAGCAATTGAGTTCAACAAAACTAACAAATTGTCCACAGGCGGCCCTACCGCTGCTGTTGTTGCTTTCCAGAACCCCAACATTCAGGTCACTGTCGTCGACCGAGACACCACCCGTATCCGCCGTTGGAACTCCCGCCACCCCCCTATCTACGAGCCCGGTCTGCACGATATCGTCCGAATTGCCCGTGATGGCGGCCGACCTACCAAGATCTCCAATGAGCCTACTACCGACAGCGAGGGTTCCTCTACTGAGGAGGGCGAGATCGCCGTTGCTGAGCGCAAGCCCAACCTGTTCTTCTCCACCGACATTGCCAAGCACATTGGCGAGGCCGACATCGTCCTCGTTGCTGTCAACACTCCCACCAAGTACCGTGGTGTAGGCGCCGGCAGTGCCACTGATATGACCGCTTTCGAGGCCGTTACTGGTGTCGTTGCTCAGTACGCCCGCGAGGGCGCCATCATTGTCGAGAAGTCGACCGTTCCTTGTCGAACTGCCCAGCTTGTCGCTGATACCGTAAGTACATGGTCAACGTTGCAGTAGCACAGATGAGCAGCCAAGAGATGCTAACAATTGGATTCTAGCTCAACATGCACCGTCCTGGTGTTCACTTCGAGATTCTCTCCAACCCCGAGTTCTTGGCTGCCGGTACCGCCGTCAACGATCTCCTCTACCCTGACCGTATCCTGATCGGTTCGGCTCCTACCCCCTCCGGTAAGCGAGCTGCTGAGGCTCTCGTCAAGGTCTACAATGCCTGGATTCCTCGCGAACGCATTCTGACCACCAACGTCTGGTCTTCCGAGCTTGCCAAGCTCGTCGCCAACTCTATGCTGGCTCAGCGTATCTCTTCCATCAACTCTATCTCCGCCGTCTGCGAGCAGACCGGTGCTGATGTCGACGAGGTCGCCCGCGCTGTCGGTGTTGACCCCCGTATTGGCAACAAGTTCTTGATGGCTGGTATCGGTTTCGGTGGCAGCTGCTTCAAGAAGGATGTTCTCAACCTCGTCTACCTCGCCGAGACCATGGGTCTTCCCGAGGTCGCCGAGTACTGGCGCCAGGTTGTCAAGATGAACGAGTACGCCCGTGACCGTTTCTCCAACCGTGTCATCAAGTGCCTCAACAACACCCTGGTTGGCAAGAAGGTCACCATTCTCGGCTTTGCCTTCAAGAAGAACACCTCCGATACCCGTGAGGCTCCCGCTCTTGAGATGATCAAGACCCTCCTTGAGGAGCGTCCTCGTGAGATTGCTGTCTTCGACCCCTGTTGTAACCCTCTGGTTATCAAGGCCGAGATCAAGGAGCTCCTCGGTCCCCTCGCTGAGGGCCACAACATCACCGTTCACGGCAATGCCTACGATGCTTGCGAGTCTAGTACCGCTATCATCATCGCTACTGAGTTCGATGAGTTCCGCAACCAGCCTCCCCCTGCCCCTGCCCCTACGCCTGCTGTCCAGTCCAAGACCATCGGCCGCAAGCCCAACCCCAAGGCTGACCCTCGTCCCTTCGAGAACGCTACCCCCAGCGCCAACGAGCTCCTCGCTCTTCACAAGCACCTTGTCCAGCGTGCCGATATTCAGTCTGAAGACCCTCTCGACCGCTTCAACGTCGAGCCCAGCTGTGACGATGACTGCCCCGACTGCATCCAGGAGCGTGAGAGCAAGGACACTGGCTTCGCCACCGGTATGGGAAGCTCTGAGGAGTACAAGGCCAAGGAGCGTGTCGACTGGGTCCGCATCTCTCAGAGCATGGCAAAGCCCCGCTGGGTCTTTGATGGCCGTGGAGTCATCGACTCTCGGGAGATGGTCAAGCTTGGCGTCCGCGTTGAGAGTGTTGGTCGCCAGCACCGATTCTAAACGTCTCACCTGGATATGAGACGCAATTTTTCGACGGCCGGCCTTTTAGATTTCTTGTGTGTATGAATGCGTCGACTGTTGGCTAAGATTATATCGTTTTTAATAAGCATGAAATGACATATGGACGTGGCTGATGAGACACGCCGAGAGATATTTGGTATGGATAAGGACGGGGATGTGCTATTTACATGCACGGCGTGAATAGGTGAAGAGGTTTACTGGACATAGATTTAGATTCGAAGTTGTTAAAAATGCGAGAGCAATGTTTTCTGTTACTAGTACTTACATTGGTGAAGATTTCGAAAGTGGCCCGTGATTATTGTCAACGATGAAGATTCCTATCAATCAAGAATATCTACCCATCCTCGTGGTCGTGCTGGTTAGTAAATTCGTTCCATGACTAATCCACCACGATCCTGAGACGAGGCTCCAACCACCTTGTTTCAGTCAATTGACCAGCTGTATCAGCTCCGAACCTCTAGTGTAACAAGCTACCAACGGAATACTACTTGTTTCGCAAGCCCAGCCCATCACATTCCCTGCAAGATTGTTCTCGATCTTGCTCCATGTAGCATCGTGCCCTTGACTTGATACAAACTACTACTCTCTTTTGGGTACGCGTTTCACCATGCATCGAGGAGTACCGTCGTCTTGGTTCGCCTTCTCGTGCACCTCGAGTCTCGAGAGATTTGTTCGTCTTTGTCTTCCTGTTGAACGGGTGACGCTGGCGCCTCCTCTATTATACGTTCGTTAAACATATTCGTGTCACATTTTGTGTTATCCTGGTGCTTCGCCAGTATTATTCTTTCGTTTATTAACTCAATTGCTGCGGGCGGCTCATCCTGTTGAGGCCTAATCGTCCGGGCCACCATCGTCGACTTGCGTTCCGTTCGCTTTTGAAGGTGCAGCTAGCTATTCGTCGAGATGAGATTGTCATGGGCCAGACTGGCCGCAATTACAGGCCTCGTTGCCATCGCCATTGCAGACGTCTTGCCGCCGGATGACATCCCATTAATGTGCGTGACGATTTGCGGCCCAATTGTCGAGTTGACAGCAAAATGTGATGTCCACAACCACCAGCGGCGGCTCGCGAAGCGACAACCAAGCCCAGAGTGGGTTCCAAAGCTAGCCGTGGAACCTCCCGAGGGCGATGAGCTGCACAAGAGAAGCTTCTCTATCATCAGAGCTGCACCGACGTCGTTTCCGCCGCAGTTCGCGCCTGAGGAGAGCACCTCGACGTCGACGACGTCGACGACATCGACGGTACATCAGGACCCCAGTGCTGCGGAGAAGACTGTCACGATGAGGCAAAAGACGATGTCTACTTCTTCGCTCCGCACACCGTCGACTGTTCAGCCTACAAAGTCGACTATGATGCTAGGTGAATCTGCTGCGATTAGTCGGACAAGCTGGGAAGCTAGTATGCAGACGCAGTCTTTAGCTCCAGTTGCAGAAGATGACCCTGAGAGGGAGTGTGTCTGCAAGAATACAAGTTTCGACGTGGCCAAGATCGCTGCGCTTTGCCAGGACTGCATCGTCGTAGATGGACACAAGCAGAACAGTGAGTCTCAGTCGTTCAACTAAACATTCAATTTGCTGACGAAACAGATTTGGACGTCATCATGCAAGCGTGCGGCTTTGAAAAGCTCACTTATACGCCTGACAAGGACAGTTTGGCGGACAATATCCAGGTCGAGGCGACGCGGCCGACTGCGATGGGTGCGAAACAGGACTCTACAACAAACGCTGGTGCTGGTATGGAGTCTGTCAGCCAGACATGGGTGCTTCTTTTCACTTCGTTATTGGGGATCGGTATGGCGATATGAGTTGCGTTGAAATGGTAAAAATTAGATATGTAGATCAGATCATAGCGCTTGCGACAGCCTTTCCTTTCTTACTTATTATATCCACTTTTAGATAAAACATTCGTTGATCGAAGATCTCTTTACCGAGGGCACTCTTGTCGCCATCGTTGTCCCTTCAGTGGCAACGCGGAGTTATGCAATGATGGAGAGGCGGAATGAAACAGATGTTTACCCATATTAAACAGATCTATGATCGCTTTGTCTATATGCAAGCCCATGCCCAAGTCCAACAGTTCAAAATTATATGTTACAAGGTATCTTCCAATGCGTCAAGTACGCTCAAAGAATCATGACAGCCACAGCCGAGGCAACGAGGAATCCCTGCCACAATGTCAGTACAACCCATAGAGATAATTCGAGAGGATCTTACCATGCCCCAAGTACCAGGCCACAGGGAAGACGCGCCGCTATCGGTATCTTCGATGCGTGCGACTAGTTTATCTCCAACACCGCTTAGACTTGCCTCAAAATCTTTGAAGTTCTTAGCATCCCAGTCAGCGTCTTCACCGGGTACAGCATCGCTACCAGGGAAGGCAATGTACAAAACATCATCTTCATCGTGGCCATTGTTTCCGTTCATCTTTTTGCCAAAACAGGCTGTTGCGAGAGAAATGGATGCCTCTCCAACCATGGCTTCTTCACCATCATCGCCATTTTCATCGCCCCAGATTCCGTAAAACTACCATGGTCAGTAGTGATTGAATAATGGACGAACTACGGGGCCTTACCATTTTGTCGCCACAGACAACAGCCATAACACTCAGAGGTTTAATGCCGTGTTTTTGCGCATCAAAGGTTGGCCAGTTCTTCTTCGTGCCCACGTTTCCAAAGACGACATAAGGATGGATATTGGCATCAAGGTCCTTCTGATGTGTGCCATACGACTTAAGCTGGTCCTGAAAAGACGTGACGGATTGTGTATCGCCAGATGAGCCGCAGCGTCCATCATCTGCGGAGCTTCCCTGGACGCCGTCGCAGTCGATATCCATGTTGACGAGTTTGCCTTTAGTTCCCTGGAGATAGATAACATTGTAATCTTTTAGGTGATCGCCGCAATAGACGTATGCTGCTACTGATTAGCCACGGTGGAAAATGTCAGGATGAATGAATGAATTAACTAACAGCCATCGTCGCCGTCGGCGCTGTGGAATCCTTTAGCAAGAGTATCATTGCAAGAGCCCTGTTTGATGATGCTCTCTTTGAAAGCCTTGATGTTGTCGGGTACATCGCGACTGCAAACTAAAGTGGCGATCGATGCGAAAAGGAGGAGTCGAAGAGAACCCATGTCGAATGCCAGAAAAGCGAGCGAGCGAGCGTGAGGAAAGGTCGATCAGTTTAATCGTAGGAAGTAGTAGTTTATCTTTATGGTTAAATGTTTAAATGCGCACCCCAGAAATACGGGCATGAGAATGTTTTTATTCAACAGCTCAGCTCAGGCCATTATTCAGGGCGCAGCTCAGGTTTGTACATATGTAATGATCCTCGTCCAATTTACTCGGAACCAAAAGTTCTCCTCCTTGGAGAGTTGCAAGCTGACGGCTGGGCTCCCTCCAAAGGTGCATATTCCCCGCTAAGACGGGTCGATCTGGTCTAGACCGAGATTTTACCAGCATTAAGCATATTTATAAACGTTCTTGCATCGGTTATTGTTTGTCTCTATAGGGCGAGATCTTGCAGATTGGGCAATTAGTCCGCTAAGATAAGATCCAGATGGGAACGGCTCAAGGAGAGCGTTGCATTGTCTCACTGCATTTAGACGAGCCCACTCATAATTCATGGGCGAGACAGAATAGGCAAATGATGTTGGGGATATGATTTGTTGGTCTGTGGGAGGTGAGACAGGGCTACCCTATTCTCTCACCTGAACCAACACATTCAGGTGCAATATGACAGGAATCAATTACTCTTTGGCCGTACTTTAAATGATACGCTTCTTTGAATACATATATATCCTAACACGGGTGCCAATTAGTGCCTCTGGTACGTGGTTGGGCATATATCTACTCATTGTCTTGACTACCTGTGTCCTTCAACTAGTCATTATCGCCCATGACTGACGTTTGTCATTCAGGAGTCTATTTTCCAGCCAAAATGACGAGACGTCGTAAACTTTACATATTCCAATGGGGGTTTTGTTTTAAACAGCTCGTAGAGTCACAATGCCGCCTCAGATGCCTGCGTTGTCCGAGAGTTATATCGTCCAAGAACTGGCCATGAAGTCAGCAAAGCAGCTCATCAATCACTTTGACATACAACAAGGAGACGATATTTCTTCAACCAATGATTAACCTAAACGCTAACATCTTTTAATCTCGATTCTGGATCCTCTTGATCAATGACGATTACAATTGCAAGAATTTGTAAGGGAGTTTCATTTCGACCGCTTCGGCCTCCGAACGGTGGAACCAAATGGCTGTGTACTAACACGGACGAGCCTCAATCCATAGAGGTTCGCCCGTAAGCTCGTCCGCACCTCGACCGGTGAAGGTAGATATATAAGAATATAGAAAAAACAGTTGTGTAGAGAAATACAGATCATATGTTCCTCATCATTTCATATACCCAATTATCACAATGTCTGCTCAGCTCCAACACAATGCTGCTTGGGAGGCCAGTCCTCTTGCATTCCTCTCCCGCCAATTCATCGAAGGCGTTCCAAAGACCCCCAAGGGGATTAATCTTTCAGGTCAAACAGCCCTCATCACAGGTTCAAACGTCGGCCTAGGATTTGAGTGTGGTCGTCAGCTTCTCGCTCTTGACCTTTCCCACCTGATTATCGCTGTGCGCAATCAGACTAGGGGCGATGCTGCAGCACAGAAACTCCGAAAGGACTTTCCCCGCGCCAAGATTGAAGTATCTATAGTCGATATGGCTTCATACAAATCCATTCAGAACTTTGTCAAATGGTGTGAAACTTTGCCACGACTTGACATTGCTATCCTGAACGCTGGGCTAAGTAGACCTGCGTTTGAGCGATCAGAAGAGTCTAAGCATGAAATGACGAGTCAAATCAACTACCTTTCCACTGCTCTCCTCGCTATTCTTCTAGTTCCTGTACTCAAGACAAAGCGCGGAACTTCAGGGCCCGCGCACCTCGCTGTCGTTGGATCAGACATGTCGTACTGGGCAGAATGGACCGGAACGAGCGATTCCGTCTGGAGCGTAGTCGATGACCCTTCCAGCTGGTCTAGCAATGGAGCTTACGCAATCTCCAAGCTTCTCCTTATAATGTTCGTTGGAAAATTCTCTGAGTATGTCTCACCTGAAGAAGTCATCGTCAACTTCCCCAATCCCGGCGCGTGCAGGGGCACAGAATTTGGATCCGACGGGAAAAGGAGCGGTGTCGAGCAATTTTGGATGGCTATTGCAAAGCCCATTGTTGGGAGAGCAGTATCTACCGGTGCGAGATCTTACGTCGATGCCGTTGCCGTGAAGGGAAAAGAGAGTCATGGGAGCTTTGTTGGTGAGGGCAAGATCAAACCGTGAGTACTTTGAAGAAGATCAAGACGGATATGTGCTAATTTGATTTGATAGGTACCCCCAGATTATGTACGGAACAGCTGGGAAGGCGCTTCAAGAGACTGCCTGGAACGACTTGATGAAGGAACTGAGTTTTGCGAAGCCGCTGGAGATTCTCAAGGGCAGCAATTGAGCTGTCGAACCCGTAGTATTCCAAGACATAAGAAGTAGATTTTAATAATGCTGGACTGTACTTGTACCATACTGCAGAATCGATCCATTATCACAGTCAATCGACCATATATAGCATTCAATTCCTCTCTTCAATAACCCAAACAGTAGTCACATCATCGTAGAACCTGACTGTCTTGACCACCTTCTTCAACAATGGAGCCTCTTCTCCAACTTGCTCCTCATCTGTACTTTCCTGCTCATAACACCCAAACATCTTCATCCCCAAGTATCGCCTGTACCAGCCAATCATAAGATCGGTAAATCGGAAGATCGTTGAAAGGATGAGTAGCCCCCATAGCACAATGATAAATGGGATGAGGAAGGCGAGTTGGCTTCGTGTCTGGTATTCGTTTTGGGGGTCGGTCGTTGTGCTGCTTGATGGTTAGCTGGTATTCAGGAGTAACTGAGGGAGCACATACTGGTTTTGGGGATTATGCTCAGATATACCAGGTATAAGGGATACCCGATCCTCAATATTCATTTTACTTCAGAGATTCAATGGTTAGATTGGTGGTTTGATGATAATACAAAAAGTTGTGGGACACGAAATGACGATTTCCTTCACTTTTCCTTATACATGTAAAAGTTGACTCAAAAGGATAAAGTCTTTATTATACTGTCAATACCAGACATGAGTTTCCTCCTCTTAATATAAGATTCTCTTCTCGCCTCAACAAACTTCCTCTTTGCCCCAACTGTCCTCTCGTGAACCTCCTCACAACCTTACACTCCAAAATCCAAACTCTCCTGTCACCCCCCTCGCCCCCAGTTCCTCGCCATAGTAGTATAGCATGAATACATCTCCGAAGATTCTGTTACTTTCGCCGCAGTTCCCTCTATCTATCGGATACCGACATTCCTCCGTCTGTTCTTATGACATTCCCATTCTTTAGGAGTTAGAGGCCTCCAATCCCCAACCTTTTCCCCATTCTTGCCTTTTACTTTTGTGTATTTCCCCAGATTTGGCGGTCGATAAGGTTGGGTATGGGGCTCGTTGTTTGGGGTCAGAACTACAACACATCTCAAAGACTGGCACAGGTGAGAATGCCCTGGCGACAAGGCACCGATGGCTTTCGCTTATATTTTGATACAGATAATAGTAGGTGTTGCGGTGTTTCTGGCGTTATTCTGAAGTTTTCGATGTGATTCAAATGACAGTGATAGAGAAATATACTCAGTGTCTGATCTGGGGGGTTAAAGGTTTTGAGGCCTTAGGAAGGATTTGCGGTTTGGTGTTGATAGATAGAATACATGGAAGAGAAGGAGAAGATCGATTAAAATACTCCAATTAAGAAGCATTCGTCTGGTTCCTGGAAATCTCCAATTCATAACCCAAAGTTGTTGAGCTGGTCTTTTTTTACTTTGGAAGTATCGCCACGTGATGTAGTCAAAGTCTTGAATAATGTTGGGAGCAAATAGTATCAATCGCATTGGGAGTTCCAGGAACTTAAATGAAGAGAGACCGAGAATTGTTTCAGGAGTGTCGCTTTATGGTTTCCTTGTTGCAGAGATATGACAGGATAGATCCAGCCAGCTACATCTCCGTGGCAGCTCCTGATTGTATACGCCTCATCGACAAAGTTTTCCTGAGCTTATAATGGTTAAGATTATCGCTCTGTTGATACAGACCGACGTATTGGCTCCATTTCATAGCCCTCCTCAAGCGAAAACTGGCCCCCTCGTTCAATATCTTTCCTTTCATCCACGTAGATCGAAATTCTGGACACGTGATAGCAGGTGAAGCATAAGCCACAGATAGAAAGCACGAATACCGTGATAAGAGCTGTCAGTAGACAATTTTCAGTCCCTGTGTCCATGCCAGCTTGTATTCTGTTTTCGGTTGGTAGCCCGCTTGGCGGTACTCCGCGAGGTTGGGAAGACTCTTGGTTGCCACCATGAAAGGCTGCTGGGTGGTTGACCAGCCAGCCGACAGCGTGGAAGTACTCAAAACGACCCATCATAATACGAGTCTCGTGACATGCGAAAGTAGTCTGAAGTCGTCAAACCGGTGCATTGAAGGCTATGCTGTAGTGTCAGTGTCAATATCGAGATCGTGACGCCCTTGACTTACATCCCGAATGACTCGAGCCGGAATTACAAAGGGTCGCAAATGGATAGAGATTGCGTGTGTCTCTTCTGCTGATGGAGAAGTATGGTATGCTGGTGCCAGGTAAAATGGGAGCTGAGACCCAACTTTACCAGAAGTTTGAAAAGTTCTCGCACCCCAAAGTTAATCTACATAGGCTCTTCATTACGTCCATAATCCGAACTTTAAGAAATTTCTTAAGTTATTACAAGTTTGATTCATTTTTATACTGTTTGGAGGATTACGTTGAAAAGAGCGGATAAAGTCATATGGCAACGTATGGAGTAGACGAGCCACTCTTAGGTTTTGACTCTCTTCCTCTCTTCCTCCTGAAAATCCATGTTCATCAATTTTGCCGCCTCATCCCTGATAAAATGTTTGCTATTAGTAAGTCTTTTAGTCAAGAAGGCCATGCTTTTTGTCTCGTTGACTCGAATGGAGCACAGAACTGATGCCTCCTTTTCCCATCCCATTGTACCCCTTTCCTCCCGTCTTAGCAAGCTAGCAGGTATTCCACCACCGCGAGCTTCATATACAATATAATATTATCTGATGAACAACTACACTTGCTTGGGGGCCTTCAATACTCTTCCCACACTTCAAACGGCCTCTTGTCATCAGACAGTCAACACAAGGAAAACAATGTCATACCGCCGAGACTGTGGGATGACTGTCAAATGTGCATCTTTCATGGGTATCACTACAATTTTGAGAACATAGATATCAACACCCCGAGGAGACGCCCGATACCACGATATCGACCGAAGCTTCTGACATGGTCTAGCTCAGGATGGGCTTAAAGATATCGAGTTCTTGTCGCATCCTCTTCAAGAGGATATTTAAAACGCTGAGCTTGTCAATTCTGTCCAGAATCTACAGACACTCTAGCATTTTATGCCAGAACCCACCGTGTTAGCCTCATCTAACGAAACAGACGCTTTGAAGGAGGAGCCTGAGACTCCGTCGGCTCTCCAGGCAGGATCGCTTCAAATTAGATATAGAAAGACACGATACCTGGACTTCTAATTTTTGTTTCTGTCTTGAAGTCGCTAGAGAAAGTAACACGCGTGAACTCGGTGTCGCTTGTCTTCTCTTTCGCTGGCATTGTCCTTGGAGCCTCCGCACGAGGACACCGCCAACAATTGTCAGTCGACCGGTTACCATGACGGCAGTCTCGAGAGACCGAACAAACCTAGAACTTCATATTTCCAATGTCGCTGTATTTATGAAATTGTGCCGTGTCGTCGGGTTAATGTTTTGATGCTTATTCTAGTTTCCTAAACTTTTGCTTACTGGACTATCAGAGTGGGCACCGAACCTAACCTGAGAATTATATAGCTTACTCATATCAGCTAGCTAGATCAAGACCGGCATTGTTGCATTTAGTTGCATGATACTCCAATCTCCAATTGCGGGCATTCACGAGTCAGAGATTGGTCGTTCAGAGATCAGTGCCCAAAAGCTATCGTAGTTGGAGTCTTGGCGCGGAATGGCATTATCTTTGG
Organism: Fusarium concolor; assembly: GCA_013184415.1. NCBI lineage: Eukaryota > Fungi > Ascomycota > Sordariomycetes > Hypocreales > Nectriaceae > Fusarium > Fusarium concolor. The sequence goes on along the minus strand of JABCJY010000299.1, from coordinate 95,533 downwards.
TCAGCTTGCTAATTACACAAATATCTTATCAATCTCCGCCGTCTTGAATGCTACATACGTCATTAATATAGTGATTCATAGTGTACAGTGAATTGAAGGCCAACAATAACAATTCGAATTTGATGTGCCAGCATCAACATCAACACCGCCCAAAGCTTGGCATGTCGTCTGATGCTCCGCCAAATCCACAAATTCTTCCCCAGTCAAGCTCAGCTCAGCTTCAAACCACATATCCAGCTCCATCGTACACATTCACCCGCTCTTTTCCGCGGAAGCGCCTCACATCTTCAGCAGCGCATCATTATCAATGACACGATCCTTATAGCCCTCGCAAGCCACCCTCACAAAAGCTTTCGCCATCTGCGCAACGTCCACGCCGTTGCTTGAGCGGCCACCTACAAGTCTTCTCTTCTTGGGCGTGTCTGGGGTGACGATGGCGCTGGGTCTCAAGATCCAAGCGCTAAATGTTTCAGGACTGGCGTCTGCAATCTCGCATAGGCCCTTCTCCGCCTCGGACTTTGGCTTTCGCGGGTCCCCGAGCGAGAGAAGTGAAGATGCCTTGGTTCTGTTGCTGCAGAATACAAAGCTGAACTTGTTGCCTCCTGGTGTCTTTGGTGCGATGCGCTCATTCAGTGCTTTTGCTGCGGCGAGTGGTAGTTCCACGTTGACGTGGTGAAGATATGCCTTGTCGTGGTTGTGGTGATCTGGACGTGCACCAATGGCCCTGTTTGACTGATCAGCCTCTTATGTTTGAGCAGTATGAAGATCAAATTCCTAGAATAAGGGCCTTACCATAAACACGCCGAGGAACCTTCAAGCCGCAGTAAAACTTCGTCAGAATATCGTGTAAAGTCCTGAACCATTATAACATCCGACTTTGGATGGCACTCGATATCCATGGACACGGCTTTTCGAGTAAGAATGGCAACCTTTGTGATGCGCGCATCCGCGAGACAGTGCTTGACGATCTCATTACCGACCAACCCGGTCGCCCCTGTGACCACGACCTTCATCTGCTGAGCCAAATATCGCAAAATAATGTGAGTTGATAGCGTCACAGCCTCCAAAGGTGAGCAGTGAAAAAGAAAGCGTTGGGCGGATAAATGAGTGAATGAACAGGTAGACAATGATGGATATCCCGTGAGGAGCCTCTTCTCTTGGATGATCCTGGTCTTGCGGGCCTCTCTCGCCTTGCTAATGGCAAAAAAAATTAGAAGGGCCTGAGCCAGAAATTGGTATCAGGCAAGACAGAAAAAGATAGTGGCAATAAATATTGTAAATTCCGCCAATTGCAGGTCTGCTAATGCGAATAGTGAAATATATTCATCTTGATTATGGCTTGCAGGAGAGAAATCAGATTCAAGAGTAGAAAACACACTTGACCGCTTAAGGACTTAACCAATGCCGGTAGTCCGATCTTGCTTGTAGATGTTCCATTGACAGCTTCTAGTACTTCTTGGCTCCGTTACCAAACCATGTATATAGATAGCGGCTAGATCCTTGTACTGTCTCTGTCTTGTTTTAACAGCTGCAATGTCGATTATCGCTCGACACTTGGTGAACCAATCCGTTGCGATCCACCGGCTTTGGCACGGAAATACAATGCAGAGTCTGTCACTGCCCAGAAAATGGCTTTTCTGCGCCAAGACCCGTCTCAATTTGACTAAGGGAGTGACATAGACTTTTGAACCCATTGGCTGGATTTGCTAGAATCTGTCATTATTATTCAATGTGGATATTTAGTTATATTGGCTGAAAAGAGAACATCGTAATAAATCAGACTATCTGCAGCCACTTTCCACTGGCTAATATCACTTCTCTGATGCCATCGACAGACTTCGTTAGACCTCATCCATTCTGTGCCGATCATCCGCTTTGCCGAGATGCTATACCCAATACTGCAAGTCCACGTTTCATTCAGCAATGAAACATGGCTCTCTCAATGGCTCTCGTATTAGCGTCACTTTTGTTGAGTGTGACTTGTGGAAGAAAGATGCCGAGCGTATATTGGCTTCATTTCCCCAGGCAGAGTAGACAAAGCTTATCCCCTCTGCAAGCTTTGATGCCCAATAGGATTATTATGGCAATATTTTAGAGACGATAGATAACCATCTTTTGTTAAAGAAGTGACCAGATGCTGCACTTAAGGCCCAGCAAGATTCGACTTTAATTAAGCCTTCGGATCCGGACTCGGAGCCGGGGATGAATTGTTACAAGGACGTGGAGACAGCAAGATCAATCTGAACGGTTATTGGCTCACTGCCTCCGTCTAGGGTAGCAGTAACTTGTTGTTTCATTTACACGAATATATGGAAATAATCAAGAATTTAATTATTATTTCATACGGATATCATTTCAATCATTGAACAATTCATCCAACTCGGCTTCCCTCCAAGTTCTCCGAAGCACTCTTGCTTCGGGGATCGACCTCGTTCCCATAATGGTTTGCCTCGCCTCCCAACGCCTCAATCTCCTTCTTGCTGTTCTCCTTGCTAGCCTCGCTGGTGTCTATCAACCACCGTTAGCATGTTACATAGTATGATATTTGATAGATGGCTCTTACTGGGGTTGGACAGGTTCGCCTTGTGACCCTGGATTTTGTGGGAAACCTCCTCGCCTCCTTGACGAAGCTCCTGCATGTCATTCGAGATGACGGATCGATCTCCAGCGGAATTCATTTTGGTGATGTTCTCTTTAATTATTCTTTCGGATAGGTAGATAGGTAGTCTTGTTTGTCTTGCTGTCATTCTGATCACCCTCCCTCTTTATATACTCATCTTCATATAATTCAAAACAACTCTTTCAGGGCATTACACGCCATGACGTAGCGGCGTTGATATGTCAAAGACCGTTATGTCATGTTGTGTAGAATCAAGTCGTTTCCATGTCTCAGATTCCTGGCCAATCTTCCAGGGGTGTCGAGTGCTGTACTCTGTGTGGTTGGAATTGTCTAGCATGGGGGGTGGGATGACATAGCTTGTCATGCACAAACCTGGGGCATAGGTATAGCTGTAAGAAATATCTAAGCTATTGCTTCGGCAACTTGGGAGACACATGGTCGTGGTTTTTTTTTGAGCAGTCGCGTTCAATAGTTCACCATCTCGATCGTTTCAATAACCGTCTTGTGATACAAAGTGCAGCATATTGTTCACTTTATGATGCTATAGGTAAGATATCCCTCAGACGCCATTCCACGTAATCTTCCTTGGCACTGGTTGCACAAATATCGGAGACAAAGCACGCTGTAATTTTATGCTGTGACACATGCCTTGTCATGCCTGCACTACTGGTTTTACTGCAGCGGACCTCAAAGCATATTGTCGTTCTCAACGTCCCGGGGTTCTTTCTGACAAGTTAGGGAAATCGGCTGGAAATAGATGTGACTATTGAATTGAAAGAAGACCAATACTGGTAAAGTTGTATCTGCCTGGCTTATGTACAGACGAACCATGCATGACCGTCTCAATCGTGATAAACCGTCGTAACTAGGTATATGAAACAGATCTAAACCGTCGCTTAAAGGAATGTATATCGCAGCGTACACCAACCCGCAACCTTCATACCCGTTGGATAGACCCTATCAAGAACCTGCATCCCAATGTCACACCCCGTTTTGGTGCCTTCATTAATTCTCTTTGTTCAATGCTGCGTCTTCAATCCCATCGCCATCTTCAACTCATCTTGCGAGGCTCAACTCGGTTTCCGGACCAATGCTGGAGTTCCGTTGAATCCGGTGTTCTGGCTCAGCACTCATTTCTTGCGGAGCCGTCGTAGCACCATCCATCTCTGAGACAACATTCATTTGCTGTTGGTGGTACGGTTGCTGGTAGGGCGGAAGGCTGGGATTGTGTGCATGGTGGGCACCTTGCTCTGGAAATTGCGCAAAGGACTGTGGCCGTTCAGACTGAGTGATGTTGGATGAATATTTCTGGAACTGTTCTATGGAAGACAAGTCGCTATGGTGAGGATTTATCACCGTGGGTGATGAAGCAAACGATTCTGCATTCGTTAGTAATGGCCAGCCGTCTTTTGAACGAGTTCTCTTACGCTGATAATTACTCATGGGAGAATGAGCAGGGAATGTGCCCTGGTAAATAGGGCCGCCCGAAGGCGAGTGCGGATTCTCGCTCATTGTTGGTGCAGCTGGAGGTGCACTGTACCCTCCAAGGTTTTCTTGAAGATGTTTCTTCTTTTGTCGGGGCTTCCACCAGAACAACCAGGTCACAAGGACGAGCACAACCAGACCCCCAACTGATGCACCCACAGCAATACCAGCAGTAGCTCCGGTGCTCAGTCCGTCCTCCTCATTTGTCTCCGCGGCCGAGGTGCTGGAAGCCGTCGCAGAAGCCGTCTCCGAAGCGCTGGATGCGGTAGAACTCTCTCGTTTCCTAGGATTCAGAAAGTCGAGCCTGTTGTTCTCAATCTTGGATAGCTTGGCTGGCACAAGTCTTGTCCTCGGACAGCCTGAGGTGCAAGCATTCTGACTGCAGCATCCGAGAAAAGGCGGGCTGGTGAAGGCACACGTGTACCAATTGTCGACACCCTGAGAGTTGGCACAGTCTTGTGCGGGAAGTTGAGCGTAGGTATCAGAGTCGAAGGTCGTTGCGCGCAAATCTCCATCTGGACAGGTGCCATTATTTCTGCCGCAAGGATCATTGACGCAACAACCTATGAATTGAGTATCGTCATCCTCACAGACGTAGAACCGGCCTCCATTGGTACATGAGAGGCCCCAATGTTCGCGAGCTTCAGACATTTTAAACACCAGGTCTATCTCTGGAGAGATAGTGTAGCTGTAGAAGGATGCTTGTTTTGATAGGATCCAACGTACGGAATCCAGCAGCTGGGAGGAAGAAGAGGAAGAAGGATGACTGAGGACAAGGAGAAGCGTAAGAGATCACAGCACCCCGAATCTCAGCAGACATGGGGCTCATTCTTTCCGCCATTCAAGACACAATCCCAACACGCAGCGTAACCCTCATTCAGTTCCCAAGGCCCAGCCCGCACGGGTTACAACCCAAAATTCTGAGCAACATGGGAACAGCTGGACGGGGTCTGAATCAAAGCTCAACATCTGCGCCCTCTTTCTCCAGCAGGGGCTTGTCACCTCAGCACACCGACGCAGCCCCCATGCACCAGACTGGATTCGTATATCAAGAAGGCTGTCAAGAATTGTGGCGATGTTGGCAGCGGTAAGTTCTTGGCCTTTGTTCCACCAAGGACTTAGAGTTGTACAGCCTTACTAGTTGCATATTGATCCTCCTCGTGTCCACATTTCACACTGATATTGGTGAGGGGAAGACCAACTTGATTGATCAAGGGCAATGTTACTTGCACACTCCAAGTGCTGGTTCCCAAGATAGGACTTGCCCCGTCTGTGCCGCACTTTAGAGACAAAGACGTTGATCTCAGCCACCAAAAGCCATATGGAGCCTGTGTCACTGTGCTTGTTCACACAGACCGTGGATGACAACGAGTGCAAGTCGTGGAAGAACTAGATTCTTTCCAAAATGTGCTGTTTCTTTTTCAGGATCGCAGAGAATTGGCTACTTGGTGGCTTCAATTTGTTGGGTTGGCTTTCGACAAAAAGACTTGCATTGGCAGATTGACGAAACTAGGGATAGTAGATTGCGATGCACCACGAAGTCGAATGTGGAGGCTCAAGTATGCTTGGCAATGGCAAGGGCTGACGCCTCTTCTGACCCCAGTAATCGTTTGCCACATCTGTCTTGTGTCTTGGTGTCAGCTCTATTCCAAGCCTCATGTGAGGGACAGGAATATCTGTTGATTTGCTGTAGTGACTCTTTCAGCCGTCCAGCCATCAAGTTTAAAACACAAGTCCGACCATCTACTCTGAGCTCATACTCCTCCTATGCTATGGCATGAAAGCTCTTGGCTGTGCACAAATATAAACAAGAGACTGTCCATTTTGACTCAGTGACTGGTGAAGCAAAGAAGTCCCTGGTGCCGGGGACACAAATTTCGTAATGTGCAAAACTATGCTTAAAAACCACCCACCCTTTGTTGTCATCTCCACCACATCTTACAGCACAGCCTCGCAACCTGTGTGGTGTTTTTGGCTTGGCTGAATTAAGCCCGGGCGTTGGCACTCGATCAAACAGGCGTCTTTGCGAAATTGAAGCGAACAAATAAGTATTCGTGCGTATTCGGAGTTTGGCCTTGAGAGAACAAATCACGATATATTGGCTTGGGTCTTGTCAGCTCATTCTTCGCATGCCGCAAATGAATCAGCATGCAGGATTGCTACCGATAAAAGACCAAGGCCCAGATCCATGCATGATTCAGTCCAAGGGGGAGGGAGAATGTAATATTCATGTATCTCAAGACTGTGGTTAATAGATTTTTGAGGTTGCCACACTGCAGCCGGTGAAGCGTAATTGAGAAGGGGTTGCTAAAACCAGGCTGAGAGCTGAGATCGACATTGACCTGTACTGTTCCCTGTAAGAACTCTCGACGCTGCATAGCCATGGCTATCAAAAAGCCCGATGCTATTCCATTGGATGTTACTTCGTGCAACAAAGGATGACGTCGAAATGGATGTGGCCAACTGCCCACGCCAGTGGCATTCTGATGCCCGATTGTTGCTGCTTGGACGCTGTCTGTTAAAATTTGGGACTACCTCCCTTGCTGAAGGATGAACCCGCACAAAGAAATGCTTGGAGTTCCTGCACCAAGTTCTGTTCCTGGCGCAGTGGCCAATTCCGAAGTGCAGGTGCCAAGTGGTTGGTATAGTCGACCAACGCACTGGCTGTTTTATCAAATTCAACCATCGATTTGACCCGAAAATACTTGCGGCTGCTTCTCGCCCCTGACTCTTTTTCCAAGTTGCGCCACAAACGACCAAGCTGCGCGGGAGAGGCTTTGGCTGATCTCGCCAGACATTATAATCTTCAGTCGACCTTGGCCGAGCACAAACCCGGCACAGGATATTTGAGTAACGTGTACACTGGGATGAAAAAGGTCCAGTGCAAGGTGATGATGCAGATAGCTTCCCAAGGCTTCGGTAAAGGGGGACGTTTTAGAAGTTTCTTTTGTTCGCCATGCCCAACCGTCGTCTGTGTTCCCCCCAGCAAGCCTGCGACGTTCACGGGCGTCTCCCTTCCAAGAGGCTTCGTCGGCTTTGTGGCTCTTCTCTCCAGCACGCACAAACCGTCGAAGGTCTCGGGCAGATATGGTGATGTCAATCGAGCGAAGCCCTGGGGTAGTTGACTCTTCTTCTTGAGGTTGATCGTTGTCGATGGCTGATAGGCCGCCGTTGGTTGGTAGCAGTGCATTGAACCCGAGAGTTACAGTAAAATCAGCGTCCCGATCATCAAGCCCGTTGCTTGCAACCCAGCTCTCCCAAACACCAAGGATCGTTTTGGTTCCCAGCGTTACTCGGCTCACGCGACAATCGAAAGTGGCAGCTAGCCAGTCTGCCACAACATTCTTCAGTTGCTGAGGCATTCGCATCAGCAACAATGGAAGATGAATAAACTTGCTTTGGTCCTCCCCTTGACGCAAATTCGAGGAGTTTGAGAGTCCAGGTAATAAAATCGCAGCATAAGCAGCATTTTCATGCTCTATGCTGATCCAAAGCCCTTGCTTTTGGTCGTCTGGAAGGTCGCTCTGGTCACCGCGCGGTGTGCCGAGATCGTTGTTGTTGAAATCTTCGCCTAAGAGTGTGTTGGCACGGAACCACTCGATCCGCACTCCTTTCAGGGCCCCAACCTGCCCTGTAGGTGTATCTACTGCTTCCAATCTGAGTTGAATGCCACGGACTACATCACCAACAAGTGTGTCGCGTAGGCGGCTGGCAATGGTTTGGAGTCGTTGTTTAGTGAGCCGTGATTTTCCAATGTGCATAGGCGAAACACGGTGTGTTGAAAAAGTGGTATTAAAGAAAGGAGGGACTGTTTCATCATTGGCGTTCTCAGATGTGGTGGCGTTGAGCGACTGTGTTGGAGATTGCTGAACCTCAGCTGAGCCAACACCTTGAGCGCTCAATCGAGCCATTAGGTTCCGTCGAGCAAAATATTTGTCCAGGTATTTTTTGAGCGATGAATGTGCGGCGCGTTCCTGGGCTACAGTCAAGTTGTTCCTAGCGCGGGTGTGCTGATATCAAGTGCGTATTGCAATCCTAGACGCGTCTTTAGTAACGCTGTTCCTTTCAAAAGAAGCTATAGCTGAAAGATCGAAATCCAGACATGAGCGATACACGTCTTTGTTAAGTTCTAAGCTCCTAAGGTCTTGGTGTTGGTGGTAGAGATGCAAACATGGCTAATTGTCCAGGCAGTACTCAGCGCAGCTTTGGTTTGACTCGCCAAAATCGGGTGACTAAGCACTAAATGGCGGTTCAAGCCTCCAGAAGCAAGATATCTGAAACTTTTACTTGTATTAATATAAGTTGAAGGTAACTTATAATATTATATCTTAGCTTACCAAGGCAATGCTTTTATACAGTTTATTAGTAGTATAATTTTGCTGGGAGATATGGGATTTCTGGCTTTTTTCTTTGACTCTGAGGATGGGAAGACCGACCTAGAGCTTGAGACTCAAGTTTTCATCAGTAATTAAATGAGATTGATGGTTACACAGCACCAACTTTATGCGGAATTAAGGCACAGGAATTGCCAAGTCAAAAGCTCATTGGCCTCACACCGAGGGAAAGCCATCATGAGTTGTTTGTTTCCGTCAGGGTTCAAGACATGGAAAATAGAGATCCCTGCCTTTTCAATTAAATCGTGTAACTGATTAGGTAGTCAGAAGATCCCGAACTGTGGTATTTCTTGCATAGTTCTATACTATCGCAATGATATCTCAACAAGTTTACAGGGAACAACTACCTCCATTGTAACAATATTTTTTTTTTGATCCTGGTTATCCTGAGTTCGGTGTTAGTCAACAGTATCGTTACCCCTCATGACAAACCACCACAACAATTGCATCCACCAAGCACGCTTTCTCCATATTCCCACTAGAAACCCCCTAAAGCTGGGTAGGTACAGCCGTACCAATGAAACCAAAGGCTTGCCTACCAGTAGTGGCATTTTAGCAACTGACTCGGGGTAACTAGACCGAAGACTGTACCCCACGAGTAAAAAAAAAGTCGCTGATATCATTCTCAGACGCATCCGCATCACAGCAACAGGAGCGCTACGGAGTACAGACAACGCTAGCAAATGCGGGCTTTTTTAGTCCCTTCAATGGGGCAATGACGACTTTGACGTGGGGCATTAGGTTGCCCCGCGGTGTGTTTGGTGATAGGCACGGTAGATTGCGGTTGGTGTTTTTGTAGAAGCTTCTCGATCGATGACTTGCTTGACGAATCAGTATCTTCGAACAGGCTTCGGAGCTGCCCGTTTTGGGCTCATGAGTACCTATTTAGTGTACATGGTATACCTGGTTCGCAATTGTAGATGGAGAGATGGGTGGTGGGGGAAGATCCGTCACCACCAGGGTTCTTGATGCGCGAGACATGGCATTGGAGAGGATGATATTGTTAATGTGGATATCTATGGCGATAGCGAGTATGCACATGAGTAACGTTAACCAGATGGGTCCTCAGCTGGTGTCATAACGCGTCCACGTTTGTTACATTACTCTTGCCAGCTTCGTAATTCTCTTTATAAAGCCCCTCCACCTTCTCCTCGACCTTTTCTTCTTTCTCTCTTCATTCTCATTCAAACAAACCTCTCCGATAAACCCCTCGCCCAAATCACAATCGCAATCATGTCTTTCGGAAGAACCGTCACCCTCAACTCGGGCTATAAGATGCCCCAGATCGGCTACGGCACCTGGCAGGCTGCCCCCGGTGAGGTCGGCAACGGTGTCTACGAGGCCCTCAAGGCTGGTTACCGCCACCTCGATCTTGCCAAGATCTACCAGAACCAGCGCGAGGTTGGTGAGGGTATCAAGAAAGCCCTCAACGACGTCCCTGGCCTCAAGCGTGAGGACATCTTCATCACCGGCAAGCTTTGGAACAACAAGCACCGCCCTGAGGAGGTTCCAGGTGCCCTCGACGACTCCCTCGAGGAGCTTGGTCTTGAGTACCTTGACGTGAGTTGAACCAGTATCTTCTGACATCTAGACACAGCTGACCGCTTTGAATAGCTCTGGCTGATCCACTGGCCCGTTGCCTTCAAGAACGGCAACGAGCTCTTCCCTCGCAAGGCCGACGACGAGAACAAGACTGATCTCGACCAAGGCGTCAGCCTCTCCCAGACCTGGGAGGCCGTTACCAAGCTTCCCAAGGAGAAGGTCCGCTCTATTGGTGTCTCCAACTTCTCAATTGAGATGGTAAGCTCCCACAACCCCTCATGTCTCTTTTGAGCACATAGCTAACACCCAACAGCTCGAGACCATCATCAAGGACACCGGTGTCACCCCCGCCATCAACCAGGTCGAGCGCCACCCCCGTCTTCCCCAGCCCGAGCTCGTCAAGTACATGAAGGAGAAGGGTATTTTCCTGACTGCCTACTCCGCTTTCGGCAACAACTCCTGGGGCGAGCCTCTCCTCATTAACACACCCGAGGTCAAGGCTATCGCTGAGCGTCTGAGCAAGTCCAAGGGCAAGGAGGTCACACCCGCTCAGGTCATCCTCGCCTGGTCCAGCCTCGACAACCACATTGTCATTCCCAAGTCCGTCACTCCAGCTCGCATCCGCAGCAACTTTGAGGAAGTTGAGCTGGATGAGGAGGCCATCAAGGAACTTGAGAAGTTCGGCGAGAAGCCTCAGCGATTCAACATTCCCAAGACCTGTAAGTTTCAGTCCGCAAAAGACTCTAAACTCATGAATCCATGCTGATAATTTTAGACTCTCCTGACTGGGACATTGATGTCTTTGGTGACGAGAAGGAGAAGACTGCTACCCACAAGGTTGTTCTTAAGCTGTAGAGGCTTCCATGATACCAAGTTATGATGCATGACGACATAGAATAGATCAGTGAAATGTCGGGCTGAGGAAAGCTCGACCATGAAAAAAATATAAATTAATGATCAACAAAAGTTATTGTAAAGTGCTGACAGCCTGACAACTGCCGAGCGAATCATCGCGTTTCGTTTTGTTTTGGCTTCAACTGCCGGGGTCCTGATAAACCGCCTTTCTGGGCAAATTTAAGTACAGTAAATCTGTCGATTTAAAATTTTATGACTACAACAATCTGCAATGATAGTATGCCTAAAAAGAAAAACCCGAAACTGGAGGACTGCCATAAGGCTCTATTACTGCATGCAAAACAGTGCCGTGTCAGCATCCCCTCATTTTCCAATATGTAGTAGTTAAAATGTTCCAACCAATATATGCACCTTGACCCAAATAAATGTTGTATACATCGTACAGTGTTCTCCTTATCTCACGCTAAGCTGCATGGTCAACATTGCTTGCTGGTATCTACGCGCCGACGCTGAAACCGAACGAGCCGTCAAAGACGTCGAGTTTCTTAACATCGGTGCCTCCACGGAGAGCCAGCAGGACGTCCATCGCGGGGACTTTGTTGGCAGGGTAGAAAAGAAGGAGATTGTCCATGTCTTCGTCTGTGAGGCCGCACATCTCGTCCCACTTGTAGGTATCGCTGACTTTAGACATCCTATTGTCGGCATTGTCAGTATGACGGTGTGAGAATGATCCGATGAAGCTTACCAAAGCATCCGCTTGGGCCCATCTTCAGGTTTGGGAGCCATCTTTCTTAATCTGAGCCGCAGCTCACCAATCGTCTCGATAGCATTGCCGGCGTTCTTGGGTAGTTGTTTGGCGATGAACTGCCGAATGGCCGCCGCCAAACGCGGGCCCTTGCCGTTGGTGCTGACCATGATCTGTAGTGGACCATCGCGATGAATGCTTCCAAAGTAAAAGTCACATTCGGGTGGCACGTCGGCGATGTTAGCGGGAATCTTTTTTTCCTTGCATAGCTTCCAAATGACGGTCGAGGCGGCAGGGTCGTCGATGGCGACCAGAACCATGCTGGCTCCGTCTAGGTCTTCAGGCTCGAACAGTCGATCGACGTGGGCGACTTGACCCTCGCTAACTCGGTAGGCGACCTCATCGTTCAGGCCGGATTTAGGGCACACGACAGTGACGTTGGCGTCGGCGTTGAGGCAGTTGAGGATCCGACCAGCAGCGACCTAGAGAGTATTGTCAGATGGACAGATTCATTGATTGCGCCGTAGTGTTGTGATTGATAAGTGTTGGAGAGATCAGGAGCTCCGAGGTTCGGCGCATGTGATGATGATTCAGACATACCTCACCACCGCCGACAACAAGCACCTTCTTGTGCTTGATCTGCCATGCCAGGATCAAGCTGCCTCCAGGCTGCACAGGAGGATATGTCTTTGCCATCGCTGCTGAAGCCAAAGGAGAAGAAGCAGAAACAGAAGAAGAGTCGGAGGATGGAGTAGATGAGGCGGGAGGGGATGCCGGAGATACCAGCGCCGGCTGGGCTGATGCTGGCTTCTGAATGGGGGTCATTTTTCCCCGTCAACTAAAGTCAGGGACGGTAAGGTAAAGGTGACAAAGGTTGACTCTTATCGAAGCTGCAGGGGTTGCGATAAGACACGACGGGGAACGGGAGGAAGCGAATAAGGTCTAACTTTGTTTGGGATGGGATGACGCATGCTATTAGAGTACTTTGTTCACCGCCATTGGAGCCCCCAGACAAAGGTACCTCTTTATCTGGCATGAGCACAAGCCTCTGGCAGCACTGTAACAGTACCTAGCCAGGTTATCCTGTCTCCCCTCAATTCACCATCTTACTTTATTACCTACATCCTCCCCACGGCGGTGCAGCTCGAGACGGAGCTCGACCAACTACGGTCGCACTCTTTCTCACTTTCATTCTGCTTTGTCTTTTTGAAAAGACTTCATCATGTCGGGCCGCAAGCTGGGCGGCGGCCGTGTTCTAGGCAGCGGCAGGGGCCTTGCTCCCCCGACACCTCCGGTTACGAATGCGCCGCGAGTTGCGAGTCCATTAGCAGCGTCTGAGAGCAGCATCTCGATGGCTTCATCTTCAATTTCGCCACCTGTTAGTGGCATCTCGCCTGATCCCCCGGGTCAGGACATTGGCAATAATATCAGCGTCGGCGCTCAAGGGAAGGGCCCTGCTGACGGCGCGCTTGTCTGCCCAATATGTAATGAAGAGATGGTAAAATATCAAAGATCCAACTTTAATATCATGTGTTAACTGTGACCTGGATAGATGACCCTTCTTCAACTGAATCGACACATCGACGACAACCACCAAGAATTGCCAGAGGAGGAGCAGGACGAGGTCAAGACGTGGTTTGACAAGCAAGTTCTAAAGGCCAAACGATTTCAACCCCTCTCTCTCATCAACCAAAAGCTACGAGGTCTTGACGTCTTCGAATCAAACGAGTCCATACCCGTCGCCCCTCCATCTAGTACCGCTGGAAAGAACCCCCTCGAAGGCCCAATTGACCCCGACGAACTCATCACGCGACATCACTGGCAGAGATCGACAAGCTACGATTTATGTACCGATCCAACATGCGGAAGAAGTCTGGGACCCTTGAATGGAAGCATAAACTGCCGACATTGTGGACGATTATTCTGCGAGGAACATACTATGTACCAGATGAAGTTGAGTCGGAGCGCACAACACGAACCAGTTCGTGGTTATTGGGCAAGAGTGTGCGAGACATGTTTCAAATCAAGAGAAGGATACAACGATCACCAGGGTGCATTAACAGATCACACCAACGCGTTCATGGAGATCAGAAGAAAAAAGGTGGAGCGACAGAATTTGGAAATCTCACGGCTTGAGAAACGATTAACGAAACTCACAAAACTACTAGCGAACCCTCCGGAGAAGCTTACACAATCCAATGGCTCATTGCTGGCCCCAGTCACATCGTTAGCAGGGCAAAAGAACCCTCGCAAGCTCATTGAACAATCCGTTGTTACTTGGGAAGAAGATGCAAACGTACCGAAATGCCCCTTTTGCCAGCAGGAGTTTGGCTCTTGGACGTTCAGAAGACATCACTGCCGCATATGTGGTCGTGTGGTCTGTGGTGATCCGCAAACAGGGTGTTCCTCCGAAGTTGGGCTTAACGTATCGAGCGAAACAAATGGGGCGACCAAAGAACCCTCAGCAACTGAGAAGTCTCCCTCGACAACCGGTGCTGGGCAAATTGGGATAGATATTCGAATGTGTCGTGATTGTAAACACACAATTTTCTCTGCCCGCGACTTTGCCGCTTCATTGCAGCACAAACCTGCGGATCAGCGAGCATATGAGACCCTGAGACAATTCGAGCGTGGCATTCAGCAGCTTTTACCATCTTTCCATCGTGTTCTATTAAATCTACAGCCGGAAAAGAAAGAAAGTGGAGAAATAGATCTCAACAAGCCACCGCCAACCCATGCGCAGATCCAGGAAGCGGCCAAGATTCGCAAGCGCTTGGTCGATAGCTTTGGAAAATACGGCATTGCTGCGAAGCGCCTGCGTGACCTTCCCACCGAGAGCGTGACACAGCGTCGTCTTCAAATGGCTATATACACATATGCTAGTGGCTTCCTCCACACAAACATGCTTCCCCTTAAAAGCCTCCCACAGATGCTTCGTTCACGCTCATCGGCGTCGTCCTCTACAGCAGTCTCCACTTCACGACTTCTCGCCTCACACCACCACTCGGGATCAAGTCTACGTCACTCAGAACTCGCGGACGCTGAAACGTCGTCGCAAGCACCTAGTGAAGGAAGTACCGTTGTGAGCCAACTTGAGGTGGAGGAAAAGGAGCTTCGAGAACGGTTGGTAGTTTTGGAAGAGCAACGTTTTATGGTCGAAGCTATGATCAAGACCGCGCAGGGTTCACGGCGATTTGAGGAGGTCAGTGCACTATCGAGGAACGTAGATGAGTTGGATGCCGAGATCAAAGTCCTAAGGAACAAAGTCGGCGGCGTGGAGGAGAGATGGGAGGGCGTATATCGCAACGGTGTTGCGTAGACATGCCATCTGGTTATTCGAAGGATCACCCTGGGCATTTGAGACTTGGGTGGACAAGAAGTCTGCGGCATGATTGTATATATCGCATAGCATTGCATGGTGTTTGGAGTTTTGACTCTGGCGACATATAGGGATTCTACGTCGAGGAGCAGATAAAGTCTCCCTGTCTTGTTTTGTGGGTAGACATAACACAGTGAAACAATATATCAATGGATTAAATGCTTTTCATGTCATGTATTATACACCATTGCTCGTCAAGAACGCTACGCCAACTATTTCTCGATCCTTCTATACTGCCGAAATATATCTCGTCCAAAAACAATAAAGGTATAATGATCCCCCAGTCTCCAATTCTCGTAGACCAAAGAATAATCTGACAAAAAGCTCGAACTGAGGACAATGAGAAAGCAGAAAAAGGAGGATGACCATGCTAAGTATAAAAAACGCCCTTCGTTCCAAACCACCACGAGCTGGGGGTGCTTCTCGGGCTCAGTGGGTATCAAAAGCACCATGTATAAATAAACGGAATCGTACAGGAAGTGTAGTCATTACAGTATGCAGTATGCAGAAGCCACCGGATGCTGTGCAGCCAGAAGGTCCAAGGAGAGGGGGGTGCTGTTATCAGTGTACAACACCTTCTACGCCACCGAGGAAGCGTCTCACACGGTTGATTTCGAGTTCTTCGTGTTCACTCTCCACGGCTTTAAGTAGACCATCGATAACAGCGTCGACCTCGTCTTCTTGAACTCCTGTGCACAGCGCCACCACGCGGCGATACTTGACTTCGACATCGCGACTCCGTCCTTTCAGGGCCGCTACCATCTTTCGAGTCATATCACGACGTCCCTCAACGGCCCGGATACGTGCGCGGAGGACAGCCGCTGAGGGGAGGAGGCCCTCGCCTCCGAAGCCTCCACCCGAAGTGTCATCGGCGGCTTCGAGCATAGCCGATAGTTCTGTTTCCCATGATGATGATGGATTGGGTTGCGATGCCCGAGATTGCTCCTGCATAAGGCGGAGTTGCTCATCTTCACGGGCATGAGAGAGGTTGGCGACCTTTTGTCGAGCTAATTGTTGCTTCTTAAGTGTAGCGCTCAGGTGTTCAAAACTCCGTCGAGCCTCGCCAAGTTGTGTTGATGTAGTTCGGAGGGTGCTATGAAGAGTATCAAGAGAGGCTTGTTTGGCCTTCATCTCGGCTTGGAAAGCTGAGCCTGTTTCTGACAATAGGTGAGAGATAGCTGTTCATGTTAGCAACGTATCCATGGATGTTCGAGGTCATAGTGAACTTACAGGCAACTATCTCATCACTGCTTTCTCGACTGCGTTGATTCGTTCCTGTCGCGCCGTTCTTATCGACATTGGGTTCACCGTTGGTCTTGTCCTCAGCATTTTCGCTTCCGATGCCAAAATCGAGAGGCCGTAGGCCGACCCGGTTTGCAATATTAGGATCAGCACCAACCTCCAATAACTGAGAAATGATGCTGCGGTTGCCAATCCTCGAGGCAATATTGAGAGCTGTGTCGCCTACACTATCTTGAGCGTTAACTATCTCACTCATAAAGCGTGCAATTCCCATTTTCGGGTTTGCTAATTGAGAGCCACTGGGGCCGTTGCCATTCGTTTGGGTAGCCTGGCTGTTAGGTGCACTACCTTGCCTTACAACCCACTCCAGAAGACTTTCGAGATAGTATCGGCTGGCAGCGTTACGTCCCTTGACTGCGCTCGTAACCGCAATATGATGAAGCACAGTCCGCCCCTTATGGTCGCGCGCCTCTATTGTGCTACCCAAAACCTCCAGAAGATCGGGGAACGAGTTGAGATCCTGTGAGTTTGTGACTAAACAGGCTCGCATCAAAGCTGTTTCGCCAGAAGCGTTTACGCGAGCTGGAGAAGCACCTGCGGCGATAAGAGCGCGTAAAAGAGGCATACGCGCAAGAGTGGCGGCCCAGTGAAGAGCAGTGTGGCTTTGTAAGTCGATGGGCATGTCCAACTCTTTGGGAGTGTAGCTACGAAGCATGTCGTGCTTTGTAGGATCAGTGCCCGGCGTTTCCAAAAACAAGCTCATCAACATGTTGCGCTTCATCTCTACATCTGGAGACATTTCGTAGGGGAGAGGCGCTAGAGGCCCATTGCCCTCGTCGACCGGCGACCCATCTTGCATAGTATTTTGAGTGTAGATGAAAGATTCATTTGGTTCGGTTGGTGATCCAGGGAAGTTCGCAGCGTACATATCCATATTCTGCCCGTATCCGCTGAAACTATCACCGGGAGTCATAGTCACTCGTGCGCGTTTCCGAGGAGGTTCTGTCTCGTTGATCTGAACCGAGTTGTTGACTTGTTGTGTCGAGTATGCCGAATCAACTTGCTGCCCATAATCCGAAGCGAAACTCTGCTGAGAATTCCCAGGAAACTCATCTCCATTCTGCATCGATGCTTGACGGCTGAAGGAAGACGCTCTTGAAGGGCCGTTGCGGCTTCGAGGGCCTGGTGAGTCAAAGCGAGCTTTGCTGATAGCAGCGACGGCATGCGAAGCAGTGGTCGATATGTTCTTAAAAAATGTCCCACTCAGGCCATTAGGTCTTCCGTCCGTACTCTGATTATACAGTCGTTTCCTTTGTGCGGCCATGGCTTGTTCCTTTGTCGGCGTGTTAAAATCACCCCGGCCAGCAACACCTCCATCTTGGCCCATATCGTAGGTCAGGAGTGGTCGCAAGAGCTCTTCGACACCGTATTGACGACACACTTGAACACCACGTTCGAATTTTATCCAAGTACCCTGGTATTTTCCATAACCGCCTTGAACCTTTTCATGTTCGCCTGTCTGGATTTCCTTTTCAAGTATCTTGGTGCGCTTTCCCTTGTCTACTCCGGCGACCTTTAGGATCTGGGTCGCATTGAGCCACGAATCGTTGCGACGGCGCATCACTGCGACATTGTTGACTTCCATCTCGTATACGTCAACACCGGAATATGATGCCTGCACCAGAAGATTGTTAGCAATTGCGCAGCAGTATAGCTTGCAGGTGTTGTATACCGAGTAGATAGTGGCGCCTTCAGAATCGCCATTGTAACCTCTGAAGGAGTTCCCCATGCCGGGTTGCGATTGTTGGCTCATGCTGAATGATTGTTGAGATGATTGAGATGCTGACGGCATATCGTATTAAGGAGAATTATCCGTGACGGATATTAATGAATTCTCAGTGGAGGGGGTTTCGAGGTCGATAGGTTGTGGGCGTGATAGCATCACAGCATCGACAAATAAGAACAAGTCGAATGGAAATGTACAATCGGTAGGGAGACGCGCGAAGTTTGAAGCAAGAGGCTAAAGTGAGTGACAACTCAGTATGGTACGGATGTAATATATCAAAAACGCCGTGTGAGGCTTGAAGTAATTATCCGGGATCGCCCATGCGCTGCGTTGTCGGGTTTCAGTCGTTTTGTGCGCTCGAAAACCGGGTGGTTGCAGAATGAAGATGGAGTCGAGACGAAATGAGTAGCTCGAGATAGTCTGCTGGTGGGCGGCCCAGGGCGGAGTTGTGCAAGTGAGGTGAGGTGCAGGTAGACCAGGGTCCTGGGTACCTAGAAGGTGCCCCAGAGACGAGCGGGGAGAGCGCTGAGAACCAGTGCTTTAGCGGGTTTTGCGTAATAACCCGTCTATAGCTCAGTTGGCCCGGTGAAAGTTCCACTGTCGATGCTTTCAATTAAACTCATGTAAGAGGTGGTAAGGTGAGGATGAAAGCAGAACCAGATGAACTGTGTTGATGCAATTGCAGATAGAATATGTTTGGATGATAGGTACTAATGCAGGCTATTTCTACACCTGATAAAGCGGGATAATCTGATGCTTTAATGTACCTCACCATCCTCGACGACGAGACTAAGCTTATGCACGTCAAAGTGACTTGTTCGGTTGTGCTCACTTGCAGCAAATCCCCGACTCCTCGGCTGATGAGCGTGAACGGAAGAGAAAAAAAAGATACGTTTAATTAACCAAGACGTGTCCGTTTCGTGCTCAGTCGCGCTTTGTACGTGTCTCGCGCGTAAAGCGCGTGAAGCCCGTGAACGCACGAGCCAAGCCTCGCGAGTTTTGATGTACTCATCATGAGGCCCACTAACTTCAGTTCCATTGTAACTTAGCCCATTACAGCGACCATACCATGACCACTTATTCTTTGTTGTCTTCAATCCATTGGATACATCGGCAGAATTGTGCAAGTGCATTATGCTCATAGCCATTTATTCTCAGACCACGCGTGAATTCTCGAGGCCTCTGATGCAACCACTTGTTGATGGTCGCCATATTCTTGGCCAGCCTTGTTTCATGCATAATAATGCACTTTTTTGGATTGCCAATTCCCGAATTTTACGTTCACACTGTTGAAATGGAGTTATGCAACTCCGTTAATGATGTGAGGTCTACAGAGGAAGGGATAAAAAGTCATTGCCAAAGCTGACCCTGGTCTAAGGCCTACTTTTCTCAGAGTACAAAAAGTACTTCTACTTAGCTTTAGGTTACTAATTATCTTTAAATTATAGAAGGTTTAGTTTAGTAGTTTAGATTCAATTACCTCTATATCTTCTATAATTATAGGAGACTTATAAGAGACTTTACTAATCTGAGTAAAGGTCTATGTACCTTAAGGTTACCTATAAAGGTTAGTGATTATGTTAGCAGATCTTTGAGCAAGGACTTTTAATCCCTTCCTCCGTATCACACAAGTTCATCTTGACAGAGCGCAGGTATCTCAGGGCGACCCCCTGTGCGAATCTAATGGTGTAGTCGATATGACCGAGGTATATCTATAATGTTATCTAGCTCTGAGTATCCGTAAGGGACTTGGGGAAAAACAAAAACCCTTCGCTTCATTAAGCAGTCCACCAACTAGCCTCACCATTCGTATCTGCTTTCATTGTGCTCAACCTCTTTCCAGACACCATATGTCAGTGACCGAAGATTTGCCGTAGAGTTGAAAATTATAGTGTCAGTTCAAGCTTCGAGGAAATCCAGTATTCTACGAAGTAATTGTAACTCTCCTACGAGGCCTCGCGCCTTTTCCCCCCCTTTGCCATTGAAAAGGCTATCACAATGCCTCGTCCACATTCCACAATACCCGCCTACCTCCCTCCTCTCCATCTCTACCGACATATCCTTCGCGAAGCCTCTTATCTGCCCCCAGCTATCAGACCAACGATCACAACGCATATTCGTACTCGAATTCGAGCCCACCGAGAACATGATCGTCTCCAAGATAAGCGCCGTGCCAGAGCCGCCAATTTGCTGCGCAGATTAAGAGCAGCCAACAGTGGCAAGAAATCGCAGATGGAAGATTTCATTATGGAAGCGTTTGCTAGAAAAGGAGCCCGAAGACGAAGCCTTCTTTCGAGTTTTATACGAATAGAACCACCAAGTGACTCGGACGCTTTAGAGGCATTGATTCAAAGGGTCGAAGCGGATAGAAAACCTCCCAAGATTGAGGCCTCAGAGGCAGATGAAGCAACAGTACAAAATAAATCCTCCACAAGTAATGCGGTCGAAACTACAATAGAAAATAAGTCTTCTCCGAACGAAATAGGGGCTATAGGAGCAAACCATACGTTGGACGATGAAAAAGAGTCGAAATCTAAGCTGCCTATGGTTAGAAAGGGACGGGGACCTCGCAAGACACCATTCTTTGACAAATGGGACACCAACAAACTCCGGAGCCTCCTCCATGCACAGAGAGAGTTGCAACAGTCGGCAAAGCTAGCTTGGCCAAAGAAGAGTATCAAAACTCTTAACCCCGACTCTCGGGTACCGCCTAAAAACATATGGGGAGAAAAACCAACTCCAAATATCTTCCAGGCCAAACGAGCAGGCTTCTGGCGACGCTCTGCTACAAAAGTAATGCCACCGCTTGGCAGTGATGAGTGGGATCTTCTTGGCCGTCTAAGCAAGGGCGCTCAGGAGGAAGTGGAGTGGAGGATCCCAGAAAGGCGGCCTGCTGCGAAACCGGTACTCGCTGTTGAGTCCAAGTCGTCAACGTTGGATTGGGATTGGGAGAGCTACGCTACTCAGCCTGCCAACAAGGTTGAGCACTTAAACCGCCTGTCGAGCTTCGCTTTCGTTGGGCGAGACAAGACAAATCACCCATATCAAACGAAAAATGGTCCTAAGGAGTTGTCACCCAGATGGTTTCGCCGTGCTTATCAGCGAGTCTGGCAATTCACCCCCAAGATGGACTCAAATACTAAGACGGACAAGACTGGGTTTCTTTGGGGCACTTTGATTCATCCTGCGGTCCCCTCTACAAAAGAGCAGCTCAGTATCTTTGAAGGCCTCAACAGCAGGGGAGAAAAGACAAAAGATGCATCTCCATCTCAAAAGGCGCCAAAGTCCAAGCCAACAAATGCGACTCAACGTCTCTATACACCAAAATCATAGAATTCACATGTCATTCGGCCATTTGTGCGCACAGGCATTGAACTTTCGTTTTAGTTTGGTCTATCAATCCGTCAAGTTGGCTAGCTTGGCTAGGCCCTCGCCGTCAACTCTCATACCGACCCAGTCGTTCATGGCATAAGCGCCGATGCTCTCATAGAACTTGATGCTGGGCTCGTTCCACTTGAGCACCACCCAATCAAGTCGACCGCCATCAATGGCGAGGACTTGCTTAGCCAGAGTGCTCAACAGCTTCTTGCCATATCCCTTGCCACGAGCCGACTCTCGCACGTACAGGTCCTCGAGGTAGATGCCTGCGCGCGAGCGCCATGTGCTATAGTTGTAGAAGTACAACGCCATGCCAGCGGCTTCGCCTTCGGGGGTAAAGAGGAGGAGACAGCGAGCGGGCTTCGTTGGCGAGATGGGTTCGGTGGCGGGGATGATGGAGGCGTCAACGCTGGGGGAGTCGGAGGGCGCGAAGGCGACTGTAGCCTGGATGCTCTCAATGGTCGCCTTGTTGGCATCAGGTTCCTTCTCGTAGTCGGCGAGCTCCTGGATGAGCTGGAGAATTATAGGAGCATCTGCGGAGCTCGAGTCAGCATTGCGACAACTCTTCAGAAGCATTGGAGCTTACCCTCCCTTCGGGCATGTCTAATCGTAGCCATTGTGTATGTATGAGAGATAATTGTGCAAAAGAAATCTAAGATACCCTCTATAGAGAAATATATTTATACTTATTGCAACGAGAAGGGCTAGAATGGCTCAGAGACGGTTTATTCTCGGGCGCAGTTGAAGCCTTGTTGGTGGGGTTTATTTGACGCGAAAGGCGTACCTGGGAGGGGCAATTGTGGAAGCTGCTCGGAATAGGTTTAGCAAAGCTTCTCACCTGTCGGTGTAAGTCAATCATATACTCTTGAAGGATTTTTATTTGACATCTTTCGAGAAACAAATGGATCAGATCAGAATCCATAGATGTGAAAGGATTTCCGATAGGAAATAGTTCCATAACCGTATACGAAACACTATGACTCCATTAGTCTAAATCACGTCGAATCGCTTGCGCAGATGCAGTCTTGACTTCTATCGCAGATCTCTTGGAGTTCTACATGGTAGCAGTCAGTCACGTAAGATAGGTAGGTAGCCATCCAAGTGGGTAGGGATGGATAAGAAACTATTTTGATCATTCATGATTCATCAATATTAAACAAAGAACTGTTTGTCCCAAAAATGTGTGTCCAGCTATATGCACAACTCTATTTACAGCAAATATCTGTATGTGGGCGCATTGTCGCCTAGCTCAGCCTTTTCCTCGTTGGTAAGTTCGGTCTGCGGTGGGTTGGCATCTCTCTTCTTATTCTCGTATAGCACTACAGCGGCGTATGAGATACATGCAATGATCGAAACGATCGTGAAGGCAATGCAAATGGAGTAGCCTGGGACGAATTTGGGCGCATCTTTTTGCAAGAAGGAATACACAGCGATGATACCGCCGATGTTTCCAAAACCGACTTGCCATGCACTGCCAATGCTCCGTCTTCGGTGGCCTCCAAGATTCATGTTGAACCAGCAGACGATAATGGGCATGGCGGTATATGCGCCCATGGTGACGAGGAACAGAGCACCATATTGGACCGAACGGTTATCGTGAACGGATAGTAGAGTGGCAAAGCCAGCGATTGCGACGAGAATGGCGAAGATGGCGAAGGACGCTCGGTGTCGAAGTTTGTCGGATGCGAATGCGACGGCAAGCGAGAATCCAAAAGCAGCAGCCCATGGTGGGACACTGTAAAGCTGTGTCTGAATGGGGCTGTAGCCATACGTCTTGATGATACCAGGCGCAAAATAGGCGTAGCCATACGCGGGGACAATAAGACCGAAGTACATAAAGCCACCAATGATGATCTTGTAATCCTTCAGCACGTTGAGGGCATCGGCGAAAGTCGTCTTGCGCTCAGCGCCAGCGTGGCCCTGATCGATGCGCAGTCTCGCAGTAACGTAGTCCTTCTCCTCGCTGGAGAGCCACTTTGCCTGCTCAGGAAAGTCGGGGAGCAGGAAGTAGAAGAAGAAGCTCACGAGAACGGTCAAGCCACCCTCGAGGATGAAGATCCAGCGCCAACCGGCGTAGCCACGCATGCCACTCATCTTGCCAATGGCTGCGGCGAGAAGGCCACCGAATGCGCCGGCTAGAGTAGTGCTGTTGAAGAAGAAGGAATAGCGGCGTTGGGCTTCGTGTCGGCGGTACCACATGCCGATGAGGTAGAAGGCTATTTTGAGTGTAAGCTATATACGCCGCGTCGTGATTACCGGAGTGACTTACCACCGGGGAACATGCCCGTCTCAAAGAGACCAAGGAAGAAACGAGTCGCAATAAGGCCACTATAGTTCTGAACCAGTCCCTGGAGGAGGGTGGTCAGGCCGAAGAGGAACATGTTGAGACTGAGCCAGACATGGGGCTTGAAGCGCTTGAGAAGGATGTTGGAGGGGATCTCGAAGAGGATGTATGGCACGAAAAAGACGACGAGGGCGGTGTTGTATTCTGTCTTTTCGAGCCCGAGTTCTTCGGAGAGGCCAAAGACGTCGGCATTGGCAATGTTCACACGATCTGTAAGTTGTGCTGTTAGTCCATTGTCGCGACGCGATGGAGAACAAGCTGTACGAACCGAGGAAAGCAAGCAGATACATGATACACAGGAAGGGAATAACATGAAGGTCGATCTTGGCCATGAGTTTGCTGTCAGTGGTACTCGATGGGCAAACCACCTCACAGTCGTCTGTGTAAACAACATCGCGAATGCCATTGGAGCGCTCAGGGTCGAGAGACACTGGCGATTCATTGCCATCATCCTTTTCTTTGTGGTTGAGAGCCATTGTTGCTACACTATGACTTCTGACCTTTGTATTTTGAATCTGTATGAACGCCACGCGAAGAAGATGAGAGAAAATGAAAGTGCTCTGCAGATCTTCAAAGCTGGAAATGAGCAGCAGCAGGCCAGCACTTATAAAGCAACGTGTCTCGGAGCTAAGTCCGTCTTTTAGACCCTGGGTAGCACGACGAGCCACATCCTCTTTCAGCCAGCTAGAGACCAGGCATCGCTATGCCCAACCAGTCAAGGCAATCAAATTGTCAATCCTACATACAGTGGAGCATTGCATCAAAATGAAAAGGGCCAGCCGAGGTCGGGGTAGATTTACAAGGGACGATGCCTATCACGACGCTTAGACAGAGGAGATCCACTGGCCCCCATGTTAGATGGGGATCAGATCACCCCGCAGGGCAACAAGGAGTTCGCCGGGGCCGGGGCATTTGCAGGCTGTTGATTTACGGCCGAGATGCGGAGCGAAAAGTTTAAAGGGTTTGCTCGTTATCCCCTAGTGTGGAGGAGAAATTGGACCGATGTCGCTTGGAGATGCCAATATCGGAGCTTGTTTTATCTGGCTTGACACATGAGGGTTATCAATTGGTATCCATTGAAGATTCGATTCAAAGATACAGAGAAAATACAGAGTGTCTGAGTTGGGTTGAGGTCGACAAACTTGGCTTTGATACGCCACAGCCGAGAAGCCGTCAATGATGGTGGCGGCTCTGCAGGGTTGGTTGGAGAACAGGGGCACTCGGGTAGAGAGACCAATGGGGGGAATGTCCCCTGGAAACCTAATGCCTAATGACGATCGTTGGAGTTGCTGGAAAGTTACAGCAAGTGCCGCAAAACTCTATGAGAATTGCTGTCAGATTCTTCGCTTCTTGGCAATGGCGATTCCTTTTGTGAAGACAAGAAAATCTGCAGATCCATGATCTGGTTGAATACAGACAGATGGTGTATCATCACGCTAGACAAAAGGGCCAATATCAAGCCACCATCTGCAACTTTGTTTTGTAATCCAACTCTTTGTCATGGCCAAAGACTAAAAAGGAAGCTCAATAATTCCCCTCAGTGACCAATCCCCACGGGGAAGTGCACGAGACAGACCTCGGAAATCTGGCTAGCGAATGACATATCTTTCGTGAGTCCTTCATCTGGCTTGTACTGTACATGCCAAGCTCGGCGAGTTGGATGTCATCTTGGGGTTGACGGAGAGATTCCGCCTTTTCTCCGCATCGTTTTAAGCAACGTGCCGCCGTGGGGGATCCGGAACGTTGCTCCCGGGCGAAGAAGAGAAGAGTTTGTAAAGTGGAACAATTACTTATCATCATTTGAAAATGGTTTGATGTCGCGGTGGTTTAGCATGCCCTAGTATCGATTCTCAACTGGATTCTTCCACTTCAGTCCCAAAAACTGGGATAACGGAAAGTCCGAATATGATCGTCCATTGGCACCTGGGGTGATCAATCAAGCCCGCACTGCAATGGATACAACTGTACTAACAACCTCAAAATGATAGATCTGCTTTCCAAGATGTTGTTCAATTGGGAGTTGGTCTAGGGCAGGTCTGCTGGGAAGAGGCCGTTGTTTATTCGTCCGGAGTTGAGAATTATCCACTGGCGGAGGCCGGAGTTGAGTCTCTGTATTGGCGCGGGCCTGTTCAAAACTCCGTGCTCAACTCCGGTGCAATGACGAAAGAATAGTAGAAACATAACTTCACTTGCCTTGACTGAAAACATATGTTTTCTTTCTCAATAATTCGAAGAGTGATTCTAATATCTCTAATAGTCATATCCTAAGAGCTCGGCTCACTTCGAACTACCAATTGACGTAATCCACGAGATCATGGTATCAGGACATAACGACTACGGTCACGGCTACGCCGCTGCCGAAGTGAAGCATCACGAATGGCGGACTGCTGAGAACAGCAGCGCGCATCTCATACCAAGGCTACAAGCCATTGCCAAGGAGAACCCAAAACTTAAGCTCCTTGACGTCGGCGCTGGATCTGGCACAATTTCGGCATCTTTGGCAAAATACATGCCTGAAGGAGAACTTACTGCCACCGACATCGCCGATGAGATCCTCGTTCGAGCCAAGGAGTACGCCGACTCTCAGGGTGTTTCTAATATTAAATTCCAGGAAGCCAACATATTCGAATTGCCCTTCCCAGATGCGACCTTCGATGTCACCCATGCACATCAAGTTCTGTGCCATTTGGATGCACCTGTAGATGCGATCCGAGAAATGCTACGGGTAACTAAACCCGGAGGCACCGTTTCTCTTCGAGAGAGTGACATGCACATGTGGTGCATCTGGCCCGAACTCCCAGCCCTTCTCAAGTTTCATCAGCTTCAGATCAAGAATATCGCGGGCAAGGGCGGACAAGACAAGGGCGGCCGTCAACTCCTCTCGTGGGCGTTGAAAGCCGGGGCCTCTCGTCAGGATATTGCTTTGAGCTTTGGGACATGGTGCTACAGTGCACCTGAGGATAAGAAGGCGTGGGGTAAGTACTCCATTGATCGGTATGCTGCATGATTGACTGACAAACTGGAGGATTGGCGATGAAGGATCGCTCGCTGACTGGCTTTGCGCGAGACAAGGCTATTGAGATGGGCACTGCAACTGGCGACGAGTTAGACGACATGGCCAAGGCTTGGGACCAGTGGATTGAGGCAGATGATGCTTCGCTGGGTATCATGAATGGTGAAGCGCTAATCACCAAGAACTAGAACAAGATTAAGAGTTGAAGGCTCGATAACTGAATATAGAATTAAAAGTTATTCGAAATATGAACGAACACCAGTTTGAAACACCGACCCATGATTACACATGGGATCTTCCTCAATAAGCCGGGCCAGACTGTCAGTAACTACATAATTAGTCCAACACATTTTCCGATTCCCTTCATCCCAACAGATTTGGCGATCTTGAAGATAGGCGCCCATGCCCCAAGGATGGCTGTCATACCAGTGCAAAGAATCATCGGACCATACTTGGTCGCATAACCAAGGCTATCACCAGACGCCACCGAATTCCCAGCCGAGATGAGCGCACCACTCAAAGGGCCAGCAACAACAAAACCCAGTCCACGGCCTCCGAGTAGCATACCGAATACTAACGAGGCATCGATTGATTCGTTTGTTCCTTTGACGTCCTGCAGAGCAGCTGACCATGTAGCACTGAATCCCCCCGCGAAGAAGCCGTAGAGGATCACGAAGACCACCATGGTACTGATGTGACGATCCAGGCCCCACAGGAGAAACACTGGGAGTGCGCTTCCCAGCGAGGAGACCAGAAGCACTTTGGCAGCCGAGATCTTGTCACCTATCATTCCGTGGATAAGAGACCCAGGCACCGAAGCAAATGAAAAGAGCGCCAGCAAGATCGGTCCGGTGACAGATGAAAGTCCAATATCGTTGGCGTAGCTGGCCAAGTACGTGCTTGGCATTAGGTAACCGAGAGACTGGACAATGATGCCAAATTGAAGCATCCAGAACGAGGCATACCCAAAGAAGGCAAAGCTAATAGGGCGTGACCTCGAGTCCCGGCTGATTTCGACTCGAGGCTTTAGGAAGAAGAGTGTTGGTAATGCCATAGCAACTGATGCCACAGTCCATGAGAGTAAAGTCACTTTTAACCCATACCTCTGAAGCAAGATGTTGAAGAGGAAGGGCATGGCAACACCAACAGCGGATTTACCAGCCCACATAACTCCATAAGCGAACCCTTTCCGCTCCACGAACCATTCGTCCATGTAGAGTGAGATAGGACTGAATAGGAGGCTGCATCCAATGGCGTATAGAACACCCTGTGTGGCGATGAGGCCAGCGACGTTAGCAGCAAAGGCCGAAGCTGTCAAGCTGATAATAGTGATGGCGAGACCAAGAGGGCCGCACCATCTCCTAAGACGTGGAAAACGGTTTAGTATGATGAAGGCCAGAGGCATCATGAGATACATGATACCTGTCTGAGAGGTTCCAATCGATGCGATTGCGCTTGGAGAAGCTTTGAGATCGGTATGAGCTGTGTAGTACTCCTGAAATATACCAAAGGATACTGAATAGCCTAAGAGCAAGTCAGGGTTGTTTTCAGCGTTCAAGGGCTGGACAGTTACCCCATATAGGTGCTTGAGCAACTGTGCAACATGCAAGAGCTATATATGCTCCACGACCTCGATCTGTAGGTGGAAGTGCATCAACAGATGGTAGTTCTGCCTCATCCTCGCCGTTAGAGCGAATGCTCGCCAACTCGAGAGAAGTTGTAGTCGACATGATTAGTTCGTATGTTCATTGAAGATTCTCAGACCTCCACACAGTTTTCATAAATATATATATGCACACCAAAGTAGAAAGTGAGTCAATTCTTCAGATCTCGGTGAGAGACATATTTCCTGTTTGGGAAGTTCGAGTGTGATGAAGTCATGGTTTGTCGTGACTATGCCTAGTCTAGCCAACTGGGCTCATGGTGGTTCCGAAATCGCAACTTCAAATTATTTTATGACAACAAGAACAGCTACAAAGAGTTTACAGAAGATTAAATTCGGCATGTTTTCAAGAGAATAAAAGAAGACTGTAATTGGAATGATTAGATGGAACGTAGCAGGTGCCAGGAGCTCCAAGGCTCAAACAAATTTCAAATGATGTGTCAAGTAATCCGCTATGCATTCTCCAGTATCTTGCACCTCGATCTTCAAGAGTTATATGATTCTTTGGTGTAAAAGCTGAAAGTAAGAACAGCGTCTGACGTGCGTCATTTTGAACAAGACCTCCTGAGTTGTCAGCATGAAAAAGGAAAAGGCCTGAATTGAGGTCCTAGTGAATATGATATTCATCAGGTGATAAATACATAAAACAATGACTGAAAATCGGACTACGTTTGAGTTGAAATCGGAAAGACAGAATCGATCAAACTTACGCTATGAACCACTCCTCATCCTGCTATACAGTCCACCATTGCTTAATATACCATTTCTCAGACTTGATCAATACCCCGTACATACTTGATTATTTCCAATGAAATCTTCATAGAAACACAAAAACTCACCCAATTCTCCTTCAAGCCTTCAGAAACCACCATTAGGGTGGATAAGCACCTTAGTGTATCCCTCAATTCGCTTGTCGAACTTCTCATAAGCAACTTCAGCGTCTTCAATATTAATCTCATGCGAGACAACAAAGCTGGGCTTGGCTCTACCAGAAATGATAAGGTCTCGCAGATAACGGTTGTAGGACTTGACATTGCATTGGCCAGTACCAAGAGTGAGTCCCTATACAGACGTTAAAAGTTTATTCGCCAAGACAGAATTTCACGACCATACCTTTTCAAAAAGCTTGCCGAAGCTAAGGCTGATCATACCCTTAGCAGAAGCCTCGTCAGAAGCACCAGGGTCGCTTGGGACGTAAAGGCCCGGAATTCCTAAGCCTCCACAAGCTCTTGTGACTCGAATCATGTTCTCAAGAACAATGTTGGGCTGCTCAGTATCGCCACTCTTAGTAACAGCCTGGTAGCCGACAGCGTCGACGGATCGATCAACCATCTCTCCGTCGTTAGCTTTAATGATCATGTCCACAGCGTCACCCTTTGAAAAGTCAATCGGGGTGCAGCCAATTTTCTCGGCAGCCTGTAGGCGCTCGGGAACGCGGTCAACAACGAAAACTCTGGATGCACCACGGAGTACAGCGGAGTAGGCGGCCATAAGACCGACGGGGCCGGCACCGAAGACAGCAACGCTCTCTCCGGAGCGGAATCCAGAGATCTCAACACCGTGCCAACCAGTAGGGAAGATATCTTATATCATGTGAGTTGACGACGGAAAGGAGATGGAATTATATGCTCACCAGCCAGAAGAATAAAATCAGCTTCATGTTCTTTGCCAGCAGGAAGTTTGAGGGCGTTGAAATCTGCATAGGGAACCCGAATATACTGAGCCTGGCCTCCTCTGTAAGGACCCATGGCGACATAACCGTAAGCACCTCCGGCAAATCCGGGGTTGACGCCGGTGCAGAAAGCAGTTCGACCCTCTTCACAGTTACGACAGCGACCATCAGCAACGTTGAAGGGCATGACAACGCGATCTCCTTTCTTCAGTAGTGTGACACCCTCGCCGAGCTGTTCGACGATACCCATATTCTCATGGCCTATGATAGGAACAAGTCAGAAAATGAATCGTGAGGAGGGCGGAAAGAATAAGCATACCAAAGGTGATTCCGGGCTCGGCTGCTGTTCGACCTTCATACATGCTGCAGAATCGTGAGTATCACTTTCTATAACAAATTTTGCCTTCACTTACTGTAAGTCGGAACCACAGATAGCAGCCTTGGACCTTGATCAGCCAACACAACCTCCTCAATAGAAGCTTGGAAATCTTACAGTTGTGACCTTGACAATGACGTCGTCAGGATGCTCCAGCTTAGGGAGCTCAACCTCTTGAACCTTGACCTTGTAAGGGCCTTGGTAGTTGACAGCCTTCATAGTCTGAGTGGTCATGATGAATAGTGATACAAGTCTATATCAAACCTCAGTAGCATCGAAGTAGCAAAGAAGAAAGATACCTAAATAGCATTTGAGTTTAACTACATCTTATTTATACCCCGCGTTTCCAAGAATCACAGCCACTTCCTCTTCCCAAGATTACCCCAGGCCGGAACTTGCTCGGGATTCTTACCGTCATCGTCTAATGTGTGTTGCCTCTTCGAGATGCCTCAATGGTAGGTTGATGCGGGGAAGCCAAGCCTAGATAATCTGCCATTCCATTCCGAGTCGTCAATCTGACATTAAGAACGGCCCCACTTCTCGGGTGGGATACGCCATATTTGGTGAACAATGCAGGACAAAGTCCGTAAAATACAAATATGAGATACTCTATCGCTTCTGTTACTTCTTATTCTTTCAATCATACTACGACTTGGTCTCTATGTGTTCGAAGCATATTCAAGGTCATGCCCACTCTTTGGGTGGGCGTAAGAGTCGGGCAGTGGGGGTTTAAAGAACCTCTATGTGAAGTACCAGGATTACGTAGAAACGCTCGAGAAGTTGCTGTTAATGTTCAAGAAGATTGAAGAATAAGTCAAAGCAACAGATGTTGAACCCCCAGATATAAAATTTCTTCCTTTTATACCCAAGTGAAAGGGAATAAAGATGGCTTCTCCTTTGGGAGGCTAACTCGACGAATAGTCTCATGAGTGTCAAAATGGAACCAGGTAGTTTATCCCACTCTTGAATATTTTTTAATTTTATAGTAATAAGCTATATGAATGCGACTTACGTAGGTTACTAAATATCTGATTTAATGGCTTAATATCCGGCATGCAAAATTACAGAGGAGATCTTGCTGGCTCGTATGCTACAGATGGAGTGGAGTATAGAGATGCGATTATCCAAGCATCGATCAAAACGAAAAGTTGCTCCGTAGTTGACTATAGCAGGATAGAAATGTCTTACTGATGACCGATTTAAGCTTTGTATATAGTTCAGTTCTCAATCAGACCCGGCGCATGGTTTGTCTCGATGACCTAACGCTGCACCTGCAGGCTGCCGCCTCTGCAGAAAATGGCTGAGACTGGCTGAGCATTGTCTTTGACTTATAATACAATCTCCACCTATATCTTGGCTTAATCTAGCAAGCTGGAATCTTCAGGAATTGTACATGAAATCACGAGAAGATCAAAATTTATTAAAATTTATTGTGGTTTCTGCATGGCAACCGGTGGAAGGTGGGCGTTTTTGGACTCGGTTATGTGACGGAACAATGCAAATACCCACCTTTGAGCCTCGATCCAACGTGCAGCCACTTGTTAAGGAATTAAACGTCTGACTAACATGAGAACGGAGCTGTAAATAGAGTCTGGGATGTTTCTAGAAACTCGATGAGAACCTTACTCGAGAATCGTAATGGGCGCAGATATAGCACAGCAGGTATGGCTTTCATTGAATGACGTTCCGGTGTCGGACAACTCCCTTCATGTCTCACAACCACGCGATCTCCTATCACGACCACACCGCTTTACGTTATTTGCAGCACAAAATATCCAGTATCAATATCTTCACCATACGCGGCATTTCCCCCATTCATTCTTGACTATGCCCAAGATAACATTGAGAACGCTTATAGCATTACAGGAGGGGGTATCGCGGCGTCAATGCCCAGTCAAAGTCATGAGAATCGCACAAAGTGAGAGTAAAAATGTGCCTAATTGCGACGGTATTATTTAATTGATGAACGTCTAAAGTGGCTGCTATGGCAGCTTTTCCCAAATTCCTTCATCCAATTACAATATTAGTCTAATGAGTGTCATGGAGATCGTAGATCATATCCGGCCGTCGTTACGGCGTAGTCGTGGATGAGTGGTATCCCAAAATGCCAAATCGAACGCCATAAGCTTGCGCTTAAAAGGTTATTAAAAAGATGTTGTCGAATTTTCGCCAGAGAAAAGAAGTGTTGTCAAGATGATGTCCCTTACAGGACAGCCTGCATCTCGAGAACGGGGACCTTGAGCTGCTTCTGCGAGCAAGTCACCCGGCGGTTGGAGTAGGCCTTGTCGCCGGTCTTGTAGTGGGCATTCTTCCAGTTCTTCTCGGTGCACTTGGGAGTGAAGGTTGTGTTGCCCTTGGCCTCGTACCAACCGCCCTCCTTCACACAGGACCAGTGCTGGAAGATGGAGATGACACCAGACTTGCGGTTGTACTTGAACGAGGCAGAGTCGCCAGCAAAGGGAACATCGCAGTTGTAGTCGGTGTTGCCAGTGAAGAAGTCCTTCTTGGAGTCTGTGGACTTGGCTGAGCACTTGCCCTCGTAGCCGACGCCGCGGTTCTGGAGGGTGAAAGTGACAGTGGCAGAGTTTGTCTGCTTGGTGGGAGTGTTGTGGGTGTAGACGGCTTCATATTTGAAGTCCTTGACGGTCCATTCGGTGACCTTGCTGCCCTTTTCCATGCAAGTCTCTCGCTTGGTGAGAGTTTGAGGGAGGGCCAGGGCGGAGGTGGCCAGGCAAAGTAGGGTGAAGAATTGCATATTGGTGGTTATTGAAGAGTTTTTGAGGGAATAGTGTAGTGTGATTGAGGGAGGATTAATAAGTATTTATGACTGATGAAGAAGTCAAAGAGTGAGGAGGTTGGTCTGTAAAAGAGACTAGAGTGTGGGGTGATGAGGATGATCTTTGTCTTGATGGGAGAAGATGATCTTTTGAGTCGAAGTCAGATGATGATGCTTCTTTAACCTCAAACAGGCGAGCGGACCAGTCCTTCTTTATACCTGAGCCGAGATCACTTGGTTACCTTGGGAATTATGCATATCCGTTACCCAGATAGGACCGAATTCACCACATTCTCAGCACAAGCATTGAGAATGATGGAGAATATGTCAAGTGACGTACCACAAACACAACACACTCACTTACCTACTGGGATCTCGTATTCCCGCCGTGGGGCCATGTCTTCAGCTCGGCAGTCCGGTACGGTCTTGTGCATGCACTGCGGGCGGGGCCTAAAATAGTAACCCCAGTAGCGATCAAGGCCCAGAACATTTATCTCAGGGTGCTATTATTGCTCGACATGGTGCTGTAATTGCTTATTGATTTGTACTATTAGGGGCACGTTGTACTATTCGACATAGTCCATGCTACGTTAACGGATGATACGGGACGGAAGATGCAATGCTTCCACGATACGCTTTATCGTTGGAATGCTATAATCTGTAGCAGATTGCCCCGAATAAGACGCACCTAAGCTTCCATCTTTCAATGCCTGCCAGGGCCTTCTGTAAGGCGGCGGTAGAGGCCCCGCTTCAGTGGAGGAGTCCAGGGACCAGGCCGTAGGTCTGCATGAAACATTGACGATGGTGGAACTTTTTTCCTATGCTTCTTTGACCATGCTCAGGTTTTCAGGGCTTTGTTAAAGTTGAGCTTCTTTTTTGAGTTAGTTGGTCAGTTACCAGCCACCACAAACTGTCGATAGCAAACGGGCTAACCGTCAACAGCTTCCGTGCCGCCTTTTGAGCTCAAGGGTGGCTGGTCGATGCACTGACTAAACTAACGCAGACATCGGAAGATCACCAAGCTACCACTAACATGATGGATCACAGCTGACTTTGCGCATCAAGAGTCCTCATGAGGTAATAATTGTTGAGAGAATTGTTCGCAGTGCCAATGTGCCAGCCAGACAAGAATAGTGGTGACAAAGAAGCCATTGTGTGGATGTTTTCTAAGCAAGAAACAAACGATATCGTACAACAGGGTACACATCCACCATGGATGCATGCAAGTCAAAGCAGAGCTCTGATAACACGACAGACAGCAGCGGCAATACCTCGTGGCAAGCTCAAAAACTGTGCCGTGTCTCGCCCTGGCAGATTTTTAATTCAAACTCCCCAGTCCTTGTCAACAACGGGAAACGCAGAAAAAAGGCTCAAAAGACTGGGCTATGCCGTGTCTAAATCTAGACTCATAGGCTCCATCTCCGCTTTGCCAAATCTATGATCGGCAAGTCCACTTCTCCGCATAAACGAGAGGAACAATGACGGCCATGGTCACGATCGAATGTTTGAACAGGCACAGGCATAAGCTGGACCCTGTTACGGTGGCCCGTAAGTGACTTTCACTCACCGTCCGCTGGCAACGTTTCTGTCAATAGTCCCGGATATGTACGTCGATTGGCGTGCCACAAACAATTCAATGACGGTCATCAGCTGACTCCAAGAGAGCGGTCTGCGGGCGATTACTTCACTTCCATTTCACGACGCTATCCGATGGCATTGACCGCTAGAGATCGGGACCTGTGAAAGTTCCACAGAAGCCTCGGCAGGGATCCCCAGCTCATGACTTGCATATCCCGCTACTGTACCCGTTAGTGTTGCTAAACATATCGACGGACAAACAGAATGTGTGGAGTTTCTGACGTTTACATGACATCGTTTTTCTCTCTGCTTAATTGCCGTGTTTGTTGATATCTTGCGATTCTTGTCATGTCTGCCTCGGACGGAGCCACGTTGTTTCTCCATGTGTGACGGCCTCGTATTATACGAGCCGCCGACGCCGGAGCCGATTGGCGACGGGACATGCGCGATCCCGCTGTCGCAAGACTGGGACTTTGTTTGTGGCATTGTGCGTAGCTTTGTGCAAGTTAGAGTATTGATTGGTGGCTATGAATGATATCCAAGCTGAATGGCCGCGTGTTGATCGAGGTGAATGTTCTAGAAGAGGACGTCTTCTGGCAGTGTGAAACGGATACTTACTATTATCGATGTAGGCTGATCACCTCTCATATCTATTGCATCTGTCTGACACTCGAAGAGACGTTTGGCCAAGCACGTGCAAAGATGCAATTTCCTTGCCGATTGTCCAGTCCGAGTTTTCAAGACAATGTGAATTCAACCGAATGTTCTGAATGAGGCTCTTAAAGATCACAAGGTCTTATCATCTGTGGCCCAATAACGCCCGTGCGATTTCGGGATTTTACTGCGATGCTACGTTGAACATTCGCTTTGCCAGTCAGGCTCGAGGAACGACGGAAGGTTTGGTGGCGTGTTCTCGAAGTTCACCAGAAGCGATGAAGACAAGCAGGTGACCGAGGCAGCGTCCACAGCGTTAGTAGTTTGCCTGGAGGTACAGGAATACTACGATCTCACAACAAGGAACATGCAGAGTCTTTCACGTTGTAGTTGCGACATAGCAATAGTGACAGGTCATTCGCTTAAAGAGATCCAGGTCGTTTAATGACCATCAGCATTCGGGTATCTTGTTTAGGTAGAAAACAAGCAAAGAAATGATGTAATTGCAAGGCCCTCAAAATTCGGGTATCGACAAAAAGGCCACTGTATTTATATACTATCGAGTCATAGTCAATCAAGAGAATGCCGGATCATAGCGTTTGCTCGTTTTTAGGTTGATAACAGTGCTTCATCTCTCATACGATAACATATCTGATTGCCCATACGGTCCTCCATTATTGCTTCTGGGCTCAATTTAAGGAAGACGCTTTCCTGATCGTGTGGCCTGGCCAACCTCAGAGTTGGTTGTGTCCTCGGCATATCTCTTGTATGCAATGATGTATCGCTCATCAGCACTCCACGTATCCTTGACGCTATCACGATCAAGAATCGCATCATACCACTTCTTCCATCTCTTCCAGATCTCACCATCTTTGCCTTCGCCCGATGTAGGAATTCCATGCCCGCCTTCCTTGTAATAGTCAATGAGAAACAATCGCTTCGCCCATGGTGCCAAGCAGATATCCACAAGACTCAGAGTCGAGCCAAGGAACCATGGACCTTCGGGGTCCATCTCTTCCACCAGAGATTTGATGCGTCCTCTAAGTTCTTCTCTTGCCTCATCTAGGCCAAATGCCTTGTCTGGAGTGTGCTGCATAAGCTTGTACCATGCAGGAATGATGCGGGTGCTGATATGGTCGATCCAGATTCGGCATCGAGCCCTCTCATACGGATCTCTAGGGAGAAGTCGCGGGCCATAATTGGACTCGTCTGTAAATGCTTCGTCCAAATATTCACAAATGATATTGCTCTCGAACAAGGGCTTCTGCACATTACCCTTAACGTCAACGGGAACCGCAAGGGTAGGAACCAGTCCGCGAGGGTTCATGGCCATGAAATGAGCCTCTTTCTTGTAGGGATTAATCTCAACATATTGGTGAGGAATTTTCTTCTCGTGTATTGTTATCCAAGTCCGTTGGACAAATGGACAGAACCAGCCGCCGTAGAGCTTGAGTGGATGCTCTTCTGCGTGTTGAGCAGCGAACTTGGCGGCTGCGCCAGTGGGCTCTGGGGGCAGTGAGGTGTCGACGTTGGCCATGATGAATCTTACTGTACTATGGCTTGAGAATGTGATATTTTCTTGAGAAAGTTGAAAGGACAGGCCGGAGTAAATGGGATTGTTGCATGGCAAAGAGTGATGGGCTGAGGTAAATTGAATGACGTCGAAACAGGTGGAGTATATGGCGAACAAAGAGTCCTTATTACAAGAGCATTCTGTATTTAACTAATTACGAAACCTGAGTGTATTAAATTTAGTTAATTTTCCTAATTGCAGTATGATAATTTCCCCATATGTTGACTTACACTTTTTACATGCAAGAAATTATTGGAATAGAATGCTGACCATGCCATTAAGTGATCTTCAAAACTCAGTACCCTACACATCAGCAACAGACAGTGCACATAAACTTTTAGCACAGTCTTATCGTTATCGGAGCTAGGCATGAAGGAAACTTAAGCACCTTATTCCATCAACCGCCACATTCTAAATTACAAAATGTCTGACCCGGGAACGTCGCGGTTTACGCCGCAGAATAAAACCACGCACGAGCGCCTATCAACCAACACTGTCGGTCTCGTTGCGCTTTCCGATTTTCGCAAGCGACGCGCTGAAGTCCTGGAGCAACAGGAGCGCGAATCTCGCGAAGCTGCGTTCTCAGGCACGTCCACTCCGGATGCTTCCCTGACAGGCACTCCTGACAATGCTGGCAGTGATACAGGAAGTGGGTCGCGACCGCTGAAGAAGAAGAAAAAGAAGCAGGGAAAGAAGCTCCTCTCGTTCGATGATGAAGAGGGCGAGGACGAGGGACCATCGATCAAGCCCAAGAAGGCCAAGAAGGTCAGCACGGACGACACCGAAGGCAGCGATGGCGAGGTCAAGACGAAATTCAAGGCCAATGCTTCCGTGGGAATGGTGCCGAAAGCCATGACGAAATCCGCATTGCGAAAAGAAGCCGCCGAACGAGACGCCCTGCGCCGCGAATTCCTAGCTATTCAAGAAGCTGTCAAAGCGACCGAGATTGCGCTGCCTTTTGTGTTTTACGATGGGAGCAACATCCCCGGTGGAATTGTTAGACTGAAGAAGGGTGACTTTATATGGGTGTTTCTCGACAAGAGCCGAAAGGTCGGCGCCGATCTGGGCGTTGGTGAAAAGGCCAATGCGAGAAGAGAATGGGCTAGAGTTGGCGTGGACGACTTGATGCTTGTTCGCGGAACAGTCATCATACCTCACGTAAGTTTTCATTTCAGTTTCATCGTCTAATAGTTTCTAATTGCCGTCTAGCATTATGACTTTTACTTCTTCGCCATGAACAAGACCCCCGGTCCTGATGGCGAACCTGTATTTAAGTACAGCGCTGAACCCCCTCGAAAAACCGAATTGACCGGCGATGCTGATCCCAGCGATCCTCTCGTTACATCCACCTCCAAGGCTGCTGCTGCGAAAGCGCTACCCGATATAAACACCCTCGAGGGCGCTGATGAAGATCCGACCCTCACCAAAGTTGTTGATCGGCGGTGGTATGAAAAAAATAAGCATATCTTTCCTGCGAGTATGTGGCAGGAGTTTAACCCCGAGAAGGACTACGGGAAGGAGGTGAGGAAGGACGCTGGCGGGAATACGTTCTTCTTCTCGCGTTGAGATTCTGTTGTCGACGGTCACGAAACATCGAAGTTGTTTGGAAGTGGGCTGTGTCGGTTCTCGGGCGTTGGGTATATCATCATTGGATCACGTATTGAGTTTGTGGCTGAGAAATCATGAAAGAACTCGAGTCGCGTGGGAAAGACTTCATCCGAAGAGCATCCAGACGGCCCAGCATGCACCTGCGAGCACCCACCATCCAGGCCAGAAAAGCATGAGGAAGACGAGGTTCCCGCTGCCAAGAATAAAGACGGCGAATTCGTACCAGAGCTTGTTGCGCAGCCTCTGGATACTCTTGGAGTTCCAAGCACTCGTAAGGGCTTGGCTAGACATGTTGAAGCTGTGAAAAGCGCTAAATTTTGCTGCGACGAGGGCCTTCAGGGACACGATCTTGCCCGCATAGAGGACGGTGCTTGCGATGATGCAGGCATGGAGGCAGAGGATGATAGAGACAGAACCGACGAGGCTATGGAAGCGAAGTGCAATTTGTAGGGACGGGCCGATCAACCTGGTGAGGTCGGAGCGGGGATGCGACACGTTCAGGTCCACTTTAGAAGCGGTTAGAAGCGTTGCTTTGTCCATGATCGTGATCTGGGAATGGAGTCTCGATTAAGAACCGAAATGAGCCAATGGCAGATCGGGGCTTGCAACAGCACAAGAATATTATAGAAAAAACGAGAATATCTTGCACCTTCAACAACCCCCACCACAAGCAGCATTAATTGACTCTTGGTGTTTATATACATATATCATCTTCAATCCCAACCCCTACTCTGTATCTCCATAGTTTGGCAATCACATCCCGCATCTAACGGCAAATGCGAGGCCTTTTCCCGTCTGGAATGGTCACAAGCCTGGAACTCTACAATCACATTTCTATTCCGCCAAACTTGACTTGCTGACATGAAGCCTCAGTCCCGCTTTCAACCCCTCATCTCGTCGAAAGTGAGCGGTTCAAGGGTTTCAATGCGACGATCCACGTCCACACGTGGGGTGCTGATTCGTTGTTCGGGAGACTTTTATTGACAAAGAACGCGGGATGGGCGATGGTCTGGATTTGGAAGCAGCGTGGAGGTACCGGATCTAGATAATGCCTGAGTAGGGGACTTGATTGCACGTGGTAGCAGAACCGTCTTTGGAGGAGCCAGAGTTCAACAATGTATGGGAAAGTTGATAGTGTGTAGGTTTGAATTGACTATTGTATGGAGTGCAGCGGGAGCCAAGCCCCAATGACAGACTCCACGTGGGAACCGGGCTGCCGTCGTTCGTTGAGGCCCGGCTCGCTAAAGTATCAACTGACCGTGGCCTGTTCCGGGTTTTAACGACCGGAGCATCGCCGAGACGGAGCACGGCATTTGTAAATTATACTCCGGGTTTGTAATGGCTGGAATATTTGACTTTGAGTTTGTAAAAGCACATACCCTGAAGTGAGCACTTCCTACGATATTGTTGCAGGTACTTATGATGGTACTAGAAACGCCTTTTACATGAAGGGAGATCCCAAGGTTGTTTGATGAGTAAACCCTTCCACGATTCCACGCGGCCGTCACTCCATTCCGAGATTCCAGTTCCCGATCTGCCGAACAAGTCACGCCGTTTCCGCAAACTCCCCTCATAAGTTATTTACAAATACTACCATAACCCACTACAACAATTCACGTATAACTCAGTACCTTTACCCCCAAATGCGAAAGGCAAGAGGGACTTGCAGTATTAGATAGAGAGTATAAGCAGCCTGATATAAATCCCTATCTTCCTAGCCTAAAATCCAAAGAATAGTGGACCTAAGCACTTATTTGAAAGATTTTTGATACTGCTATAACTCAATTTGATATTGAGAAAGCATATGCCTGAAAAAAAAAAAAAAAACTGGATGTGGTGTGCCAATTTTGACTTGGCTAAAATCTTCTCCGTTTGTTCAGTTCTGTAAGTCAGCCACATCATCCTACACCTCGATGCTGGACGGACACCATCACACCATAATTAGTGGCACTCTCTGATGCAAAGACAGGTTCAATCCTCATTCTTAGGGAATAGTCCATTGATAGTAAACAATTAAACAGGCTATTGAATTCCAAGCCAAGTGCCTCTTGTTAAATTTAGCCCTCTCTTTCGCACTTCTACTCCAGGTGTGTTTCCGACCTTTCCCCTCGCCTAGGCCTTCGCCTTCTTTGCCTCCTTCAAATCGCTTCGGGCTTGAACCAACTTGGACATTTCCTTGGCAGTTTCAGACTCCAACTTAGAGAAGCCCTTGATGACGCCCTCGCGATCACCCATACCCATTTCCTGGCTCATCTTGAACTTTCCTCCCATCTGAGTAATCTCGATTTCGATCCCAATAATGCTCTTCTTCAGGAGATCAATGAATTTATCAGGTGCATCGGTCACCTTCCAGTCCACGGGGTTGTCACCACCGGTGAAACCCATAACATTGGTCTCAGCATGGCGGCTTAGGTCAGCCATTTGCGTTGAGAGGAATTGGCCTGTCTCATCGGACTTGGTGTCATAGAAGACCTTAGCACGGCCGTAGACTTGGGCTGCAGCGTAGTTCCACGTAGGAACAACCTTTCCAGTAGTAGGCTTGGTTTCAGTATAGAATTTTGGCGTGACATAGTGCTGAATGGGTGAGGTGAATATGACAATAACATCTTGCTCGATGACATTGTTCAGGTGTGCATTTTCAGTCAGATTTTCGATCATGGCTTTGCTTTGAAGGTTGACCCTGGCCATGTGCCCTCGTAGCTTTCCTAGCTCTGTCTCGCTTGATTCGTCTTGGATATCTAGTACGAAAGGGATATGACTTGACTGAAGAAAGGGGAAGTTGGGGGAGGGAATGGCGGTGGTGATAAGACCCAAGGGGTTCTCTCGAATCAGCTTCCGGAGCACGGGAAGCTCTGGTTCAGCGTGAGGTCCTTTGATATACATTGTTGCTGATAGTCTTTGATACGGAGGTAACTGGAAAACAGAATGCTGGGTTGAGAATTTCAAAAATGCAAAGCAGTTGTTGAAATACTTATGGTTTAAGCACCTCAGTGAACAGCCATCCAACAATCATATATGAAACTGAGGACAACGCCTGGGACCAATTGATTCAGTCATAATACCAATTGCAGGGTCCTTGACTCAACTTTCTCCTCGGAGCTTTCTTGTAGTTGGCGGCATCGAAGTCGATCATATGGAATCATAACGACCCTGCATACCGAAATGTGCCTTGCTTTACCTTGAAACGCTTTAGTCGAGTGGGCACGTATAGGAATGGCAGCGTTAGTAAGGGAGTCTCACAAGTCCATTCCTATTTTGGGCCCCCGGTTTGCATGACTCTTCAAGCTGAGTCACAGGTCGTTAACCACAATGTTGTTAAGTGCTAGCCCAAATCACTTGATCCTTAACAAACTTGTTACTCGGGCGGTGAAGACTACTATGTGAGCAGAGGTGCAATATCGAGCCATGGCTGCAGCTGAACTTTGTAAGTCAAATCTCTGATTGGTTGCTGGCGAGGTCTTGGCTTTGGAATCATTCTGAAGCTTTGCGGGGCTGCGGGGTTGAAGATGTTTGTATGGTTCGATGTCATGTGCACACCCTTTGGCTTACGACTCATCTAATCAGATTAAAGATGTGTTTCTCGGTAACTCTAATAATATGGTTGATTTAGGTAAGAATATGAAATCATCTTCTTTGCCCCTTTGGGAAGTCATCGG
Organism: Fusarium concolor; assembly: GCA_013184415.1. Lineage (NCBI taxonomy): Eukaryota > Fungi > Ascomycota > Sordariomycetes > Hypocreales > Nectriaceae > Fusarium > Fusarium concolor. The sequence continues at coordinate 53,194 of JABCJY010000299.1, read as the reverse complement.
CCAGGTAAATAAAGTAACTATGACTATGATTCAAGTTGGGAGTAGAAGGCTTCTGAACTTGGATCAACTGGGCCAGCTTATCATAGATTATGCCAGGCATTCTAGAAAAAAGATGTCTGTTATTTTAATAAACTGGTATCTTTAACTGAATTGTTCGTGTTTTAGCTGGTTCATTGGGTGTGGCAGGAACTTTAGACCTCAAAATTAATACATGACTTATGAGTTGCAATAGTGAAATATGGCAAAGCTCTCTCGCATTCATGTACTCGAGTTATAGCTCAGTGGAAGTTTTTAGCTAGGGATAGTAAAAACCTTCGTGTGGATATTACATAAAGAGGCTTAAGAAAACATCAATATTTCATTCATTTATCAAAGCGGATATTTCGACACTGAGTGCTATTCACTATAAACCTATTCTATCAAGGACTGATCATGAGTTTTGTTACTCAAGCAGACACAGGAACAAGTTTGTTGTCCTCACTAGCAGCACCATTGCTATCCTTGGCACCATTTGCGCCACTCTCTCGCTCGCTTAGAGCAGCTCGCACCCCAGGTAGGATGTACCGACCATAGTCAATCGCATCGTTCAAGTTGTCGTAACCACGGATAGAGATGAGCTCAGCTCCGAGGTTCACGTAGTCAAGGATAGAATCAATGATAGTCTGGTGGGAGCCAACCAGGGCCGTGGAGGCGCCTCGGGCGTTGGTAGCGGTAACCGTAGGATACCAAAGAGCACGGTCTTGGACTTCTCCCTTCTTGGCGATATCCAGCAGACGCTGGGAGCCAACGTTTTGAGGTCGGCTATCATTTGGAGCAGCCTTGCCAATGCCCTTGGGTCGGTTCTCCTTGAGGAGTTCTAGGGTTCGGTGAGCCTTAGCCCAGGCAATCTCTTCCGTATCGCCCACGATAGGTCGGAAGGTAACCCAAATCCGAGGGCGGTCTTTTCGACCAGCTTTCTCAGCCTCAGCGTAGATACGATCAATCTGCTCCTTGGTCTCCTTGAGGGGCTCGCCCCATAGGCCAAAGATATCGGCTAGAGAACCACCAATGCGATAGGCGTCGTCTGATGAACCACCAACAGAGACGTCAATGTGACCATTGGTAGGACGAACACGGTTGGAAAAGTTCTTGAAAGTGTAATATTTGCCATCCCAGTCAAAAGGTTCAGGAGAAGCCCACGCACGCCGAAGAATCTTGATATACTCTTCTTGACGGGCATATCGTTCCGTCTTGTTCAAGAAGTCACCCTCGCGGGCCTGCTCCGCATCATCTCCCCCGGCGATGAAGTGAACGACAACTCGCCCATTGCCAAGCTGATCAAGAGTAGCGAGGGCCTTGGCGGCGACAGTAGGGTAGATGGTATTGGGACGGAGGGCGATGACAATTTTGATTTGCTTTGTCACAGCGAGAATGGTGGCGCCGATGGTGAAGGGGTCAAAGGATGAGGAATGGTAGGGAATAAGAGTGTAGTTAAATTTATTATCATCAAGAGTTCTGGCATAACGGATAAGGAAGTCGGGGTCAATGCCAGCGTCAGGAATAGGGTCAAGTTCTGTAGAAGCGTTGGGGAATGTTATGCTGATGAACTCGGTAGGCATCTTGGCGGTTGACTTGGAGATATTGTTTCAGTAGAACTAAGAAGCACAAGGTAAATCCGAAGAGATGTTACAAACTCTTATATCATCGTGAGGGTTACTTTCAAGCCGATCTGACTCGTTGTACATGTGTCCTAAGAGGTCTCATTATTAATGTCGAGTATGGCGAAATATTGCGACAGATATTTCATGATCACGCCTTCGCACTCTCCCCGATGTCGGCTAACCGAGAGAACTATGCACTGCACTGCATTTAAGAGATAAACCAAATTAAAAGAGCCTATTTTGTTAACTCAAGACTGCTATTAAAAACCATGGTTGGGCGATAGAGTCAGTATCTACTACACGTCAAAGTTTATATCCGTCCTAGTCTCCTAGCCATCAGCTGTGACATCTCGCGATATTCACCCAGCCTAACATGCTTTGCCCCTCCACAAACAACTTTCCATTAGTTGGCTCCCATATGACAAGGTTTACGATGGCGTCAGTGGAAACTTGGCCCACCTTATGATATTTGTGGTCAGCAATTGACAACGACACCCGATGTAAGTAATATAATTTCCACGGCTACGATATCTCCAATAATTATAGTGACTCAAGGAAGGCTTCTTGCACGCGATGAGACATAAAGACCCAGCAAACTTTATATTAACAAAGTTTAGAGTGGACAGAGCGGGATAATACAAAGCAGCAACATAGCATTTTCAATCCTGACTACGAACTTGACTAGATTTGTTCGAAGCTTTGTAAGTCTTCCACTTCACTTAGTACCTAGTTTTATCGTTCGATTGAATTTAAAGGTGACGTCTTGATTGCAAGAGGTAGTTTTCATCAAAGAGCAATCGCAGGGAACATCCAGACGGCAGAATATATTTGAATAGATTCTCTGAAATAAGTACTTATTAACTATTAAAAATCTCATATGCATCGGAACTCCAAGTTTCCGTTGAATCTCATTCACTACTTTAATATCCTAGAGACGGGAGGTCTTCCATATATAGTCTTAAAAATTGCAAACTTACTCTTTAAGGAGGTAGCTCTATTCTTTTTAGCATATCAGACAGACACTATTGCAATTTGTCAAGTTACAGATTAACAAAAGAATCTCTTCTCCTCTCACTTCCATATTTCTCGTTCTGAGCCTAATTTTCAACAAGACATTCCATATAGCTGAACTCTTAATAACAGTCTCGCTCCCAAAACTTATATCAAGAACCGCTTATGGTTTTAAATCAACCTTCAACTCTTTCAGTCAAGATTTTCTATATGGTATATGAACGGTTGAACCGAGATCTAAATATGACGAATATCAGATTGGTTGATGAGTGTGGTATCTCAACCTTTTCCCGATACAGTTTATATTCCCCTTGTCAGGACTGTTCCCGCAGCAATTACCATCAAAGCTCTTAAATAAGGGTCTGGGCGATAAGGCTCCGATAATGCTCTCTATTCCATGAACATTGGCTGATCGATTCTCTGACAAAAACATACCACTCACGCATAGACTTAAAAGATAAGCAGTTCGACATGATGTCCAATAGTATTGCAATACCTTGCCCACTGCAAGATTGGCTACAATTGACCTATCGAGGGTGAATATATGGTTGGCTATGGGAGATGAAAACAAGATTGAGAACATGCGTAGTACTAGGATGGGCAGCCCTCAATTCTGCAATCAACATATAAGCTACGTAAATTCCACCAGTAATAGCGGGCAAGAATTACCCCGATCTCTACGATACCTATGATATGATGTGAATTATGATGCCTACAGTGTTGATATACCCTGTTGCCGGGGTTTAGATATGGGACTTTGGTTCCTCGCGTAGAGAAAATGGAGAACATAAATGGTTCATTCATTGCATAGCGTGCATAAATATTCATAATTCAGGTATCGCCGTCTCGGAAACAACGGGAAGGATTGAAGATGGGCCCACATCCAATTTCCCATTGATAACCTCACTAAGAGGCCGCCGCCTAGGTATCCCAATGAGCCATTGTCTTTATAATCGCCGCTGTGACCAAGATATGAGATTGTGAACCAACCTCAAGTCCGCAAGATACTCACAAGACAGAAGCTGGGCTCCCATTAATATCGACACCAGGATACTAGGTTGATCGCAAGATTAGCGGCAATACTTCATGATGGAGACCAAATCAGAATTTCTTAGATACGCGAGTATGGAACCCAGCTCCTATACAAAAACGCTGGCTCTCCTAACAACTGACAGGCCCGAATGAGATGCGGGCAATAGCCCGAGAGGATGTCGGCTACTACCACGCAGTCATCATCGGTGCGGTCTACAGCTTCACCGGAGAGGTCAACATCAAGTCTCCTTCGACCTACTTCCGAGCTTTAAGACGATGCATTGAGGAGCATCCCTTCTTCTGCGTCACTGTTGGAGATAGAAACACCGACAAGGCCTACTATGAACGAGTGTCTAGCATTAATATTGAGGACCACATCTCTATTGTTGAGGATGCAGCAGCCGAGGCCAACTCCTTGGAAGCCGTTGGAAGGTCAATGAGCCCCGAGCTGGACCGTCCTTTTGTCGCTGGCATTCCGCCGTGGAGGATCGTGGTTCTCCCGCTTGGCCCAGGGCAATGCCATGTTGCATTCTCTTTCTCGCACACGATTGGCGATGGCATTGCGGGAGTTGCTTTTCACAAGACGTTTCTCGCTGGACTGAGAGAAACCACGAAAACCATACCATCATCTACTATTACTCCTCCGTCTAAGCCCCTCCCTGAACCATTCGACACAAAAGAAAGGCTCCCGATCTCGTGGTCGTTTCTACTGGCACCTTTTGTTGCTGAGTACATGCCATACTTCCTCGTTCGATTATTTGGTCTCCGTGTCTCAGCACATCACGTCAATGAGGGCACATGGACTGCTGCACCCATCTTTTTCAACCCTGAAGCACACAATAAGCTCAAAATCCGGCAGATCGATGCAGCGCAAGTCAATAAGGCTATCCAACTCGCGAGGACTCACAATGCGAAACTCTCAGGAGTCATGCATCAGCTCATCGCCCGTGCACTCAGCAAGGCTGTCAAAGACAACAACGTCACCAACTTTGTGGCGCAAACTGCTGTAAACATGAGGAGATCAATCGGCATATCCAACGACGTGGCAAGCAATACCGTGTCAGGTGGCTATACTATTCATCTTCGCAGCGCTGGCACAGGTCCCTTGACCGAACAAGAATGGGCATCGGCTGCTGAAGCTACCAAAGAATTTGCGATGACCTCTACCAAACTTGAAGACAATGCTATTGGTCTGCTGAGATATGTCCCAAGCATAAGGAAGTGGACTCTCGGGAAGATTGGCAAGAAGCGAGATTCGTCATACGAATTCAGCAACGTTGGTGCCTTCGATGGAAGCACTGCCGATGAGAACGAGAACCAGGTCAAGGTGACCAAGTTGACATTTGCGCAGCCTGGTCACGTTGGCGGATGCCCCATCGCTTTCAATGTCGCCTCTGTAAAGGGAGGCGATCTGGTGTACACGGTTACGTGGCAACCCGGGGCGCTGGGGCTTGGTGATGATGCGGCAGAAGAAAAGATAGTGGAGGAGATATGTGACGAAGTCCAGCGGGGCTTTAACGAAATGGCTTAGGTTGGGTTCGGTCAATAGGTAGCTTAGTAATGTCTAATTGGTTCATACAACACTATTCTGTATCTGGTGAGCTGTTCGATATTCTGCCTCGTGTTGCGCTCGCATCAGAGACCCAGGTTAGACCCTGCAGATCGATACAGACTTGGCAATGGAGATTGTGGCTCAGCGTGTCTCAGGCTCGGACTCGGAAATACCGACACCCCACAAACGGGCAGAGCAAGTATGTCACTCAGTGATGTTAGTGGTTCAGCCCTGTACGTTAGCGGTTAGTTTAACTTAGGGGCTGTGAACTGCGCCTACTGAGTGGTCTACGACGCGAGGAAGGCTTGTCACATTGTCAGCTAAGGCGGATTTGATGGAAGCTAAGCTAAAGCGGCAGTTTGTTGCAACGGTAGAGATCGATGAGCAGATAGGTATTAAAAGGCGGGGGAGGAGCTGTTGCTTTAGTCTTCCCCTTCCTCATCATCACCGACCAACACAACGATCCGATTGATCTACTCTGCTCTATCCATTCATACATTTATCTATCTATCCACCTATAACCTACACAACCAACATGTCCGCCAACGATTATTACGGCAGTGGTAACAGCGGCTACGGCCAGCAGGGTGGTTATCCCCAGCAGCAAAACTACGCCCAGCCTCAAGGCTATCCTCAACAGGGTGGTTATCCTCAACAGGTTTGTCTTTCATCACTACGACTCTTTGTTACCATTTCTAACAATATCATAGCAACAATACTCTCAGCAGCAGCCTCAGTACGGCTACAACCAACAACAGCCTCAATACGCCTCCCCCTCTCCACAGGCTAGCTACGGCTCCTATGCTCCTCCCCAGCAGCAATATGGCCAACAACCCAACTACAACCAACACGGTTCATCACCCTATCCTCAGCAGCATGACAACTCTCAATACGGTGCTCCCGCCTATCCCCAGGGCGGTGCTCCAGGACAACACCCTCCCGGCCAACCCGGCCCCGACGGTGAACGTGGTCTTGGAGCTACTCTCGTCGGTGGAGGTGCTGCAGCTTGGGCTGCGCACACCGCTGGCGGTGGTCTTTTGAGCAGTCTCGGAGCTGCAGCGGCTGGTGCTATTGGCGCCAACGTGCTTGAGAACAAGTTCAAGAAGGGCAAGAAGGACAAGAAGAATAAGAAAGACAAGAAGCACAAGAACCGTGGTATCGATGGAAGCTCCAGCAGTGATTCTGACTAATGATGAGCGGTAATGATGGGATCTGGAGTTCGGGTGTTGGAACACTTTGTTTTTGTTTTTGGACTTTATATTCCTTTTGGCGAATACGAAAATCGTGATCCTTTACAATCTGGCAACTTGTGACACGGCATAAGTAAGTGATCGTGCGTTGAGAAAGATGCAATATTACATATCAGATGTTTAGTTAGATCCTGAAAATAAGCTCATCTGCCAAGCTTTAAGCCTCTTGGCTGAAATCATAACTATTCCCGAATCCTCGGTTCAGATAACCATCCAGCACAGCCTCTCTGCTCACCCAATCCACTGGTACATCCAACCCCAGTTTCCCCTCCTTCTCCAAACCTTCTAGAATAGGCTTTACATCTTTGCCCAGCTCGAGTCTCATTCTGTTTCTGAACCATGGGGCAAAGTGGATCATAGCGAGCATCACCCTAGTCTCTTGGGTGAGGTTGGGCATTCCTGCGTGCCAGAGTCTCAGGTCGCGTATGATGATGCTGCCTTTCTTGATGATGGGTTGTATAGGGGGCGAAACCTCCTGACGTTGGTGGAGGAGATCTTCTCTAATGCGACCGCTGGCTCTTTCGCTGTGAGCGCCTTCTTGTGCATCAAGACCGAACCCGTTACGAGTGCCAAGCCAGATCTCTGTGGATCCATTCTCTGGTGTAGTGGTAACCAGAGGGATGTTGACAACAAGGGCAAAGGGATGGTCTGGATGAGCAAAGTCTGCATCCGAATGGACGGGCTGTCGCTGGGGGGTTCCCCCAGGAATGGTAGCCATTGCAGAATTCGCAGAACAGAAAGTCCATTTGGGCTGAGGGCCCATCATGGCAGTGGTGATTTGCGTTGCAATAGGGTCTTAGACGTATAAGTCAAGCCGTCCTCAGAGTTGGCATGTGAACTTACTTGTGAAAATAGAAGGCTTAAAATATTCAGCTACAGGGGGGGCATCTTGCTGAATGTTTCCCTTGTTGTAATTGAAAGGACCCTTGTCACCTCGAGCTTGCAGGGTATGAGCATCCTCAATCATCTTCTTGTTGAGGAGGTCAATATCTGCATGGGGGACGACATCTTCGACGACAACTAAGCCATCTCTATGCATGTGCCGAACCGCCTTCTCCAAGTTTCGAGAGTCTAGAGCCAAACTCTTTACTTCATGAGCGGAAGGTGTAACAACTCCAACCTGAGGAGGGCGTATAACTGTTGCAAAGGTGCGGGCATGTTTGGTAAGGTTCGGGATGATCCTCTGGGTGCGGAACATTCTGAAAAGCCTGTAGGAGATGCAATATTGTTTAATGCGAGCCAATTTGATATGAAGAAATGGTTTGACTTTTCTTGAAAGCCGACGAGTTCTCTTCATTTATAGTTGCCATGTACCTATATCATTGGTGATGTGAGTTTCCCGAGCTCGGAAAACCTTTCCCCACTAAGCTCAGATCTCAACCTCCACGATCATTCCGAGGGGACAGGTAGCGGACAGGGACCTCTCAATCGGAAAATCTGGTGGATGCTGACCTCTTCGAAATCATTCTGAAGAATAAGAAAGAAAGGAAAAAAACTCCGATATCATGCTGGAGAAAGATGTCTATTGTACAGCCCACGACTTTATGGTCCCCTCATGCTCCAAGATGTCCTCAGGTCACTAATGAGTCGCTCAACCGGCCATCCTATAGTCGATTTGCATGCAAGAAGCTGACGGACTAGTTCCTGTTGTGATGCTACGGTTCTGATAAATTTTGCACCTACACGGCTTAACTTCTAGGTTAGAGAATTTCGTGGATAGCGAGTGCTTACAGTAGGCTATTGGCCCAAAAGCGTTGACCAGAACTGATGGGACCTTCGCGGTGAATGCAATTCCGCAAATCTCAAGGGCAAAGGCCTCTAAAAGTTGATCTTTGGATTCGGCCTCAAGATCTGGGAGATCAAGTCCACCAAAATCTTGAAAGCTATTTGGCGATACGCGAATGCATATCATTGTCATTGCAACGAGATAGTAGTGAAGTATCGATGCTGTATCGTATCAAAATCATGTTTCCTCTTTAGATTAAGCACCTCTTTAGATTAAGCACATGATTCACGTACCATGGCAAGGCTGTAAGAACCAAATTATTGGGAAATGGTGAGTGACACCCGTCTCACCTTTCAATCTTGAGAAAGGCTTCATGTGGCTTGGACATGCGTTCCGCCAATTCTTGAGGGACTCGGCCACAGAGCTCCATGGTGAATTATCTGTATCTTGACTGAAAGTCATGTTAATAATCTTCCCGAGGATGAGAGTGATAGAATTGAGGTGGGCTTGATCAGAGTTATGATGAGTGATGAGAGGTGTACTCTCCAGGTTCATCTTCAAGGGACACTCCTCGAACAGGCTGAACGTAATATCCTCACGAAGATAATTCCAGAACCCTGCGCCCAACAGACCTGCTTGCAAGTTGCCTGAAAGCACATCATGAATCGAAGCCATCGAGTAAGCACCACGAAGGTGCATATTAGGATCAACATCACCATCAAGAATCTCATATGACCGCAACAGGCACGTCGCAGCAAGCGCTATACCCCGAGTAATAAGTTCGTCACCTTCGCTCAGCGTAATGAGTACCTGAACGCAGCGATGGTGATAGAACTCAGCGACTTTGCGGAAACTTGGTGCTGACGTTTTACATGCGTGCATTGCCGAAAGGGCGATGATGGCGCAGAAAAGAAGCGGTTCATCTAGGGCGATGGCAGGTACAACAAGGCCAAATGAACATGCTGAGTCGCTGAGATCGTACCATGTTGAAATGCCCGATGAGTAAGAGTGGAACAGACGAGCGATATTTTGATCTTGAAGGGCTTTTCGTGGGGTATCAGGATCAGGCAATTCTTGGTGTTGGACTGTGACGAGTCAGCATAGATACTCACAACATGAACAGAATAAGATCGCATACTGAATCGAGTAGGCTTCTCTGATCGATCGCAGTAGAGACCGCTTGTGGTGCATTGCCCACATATGGGAAGTGCTTGGTTGCCTGTAGTAAAGCATCAGTACAGGATCCTAGAAGTGGCGCATCTCAGTCTCAGACACTTCAGTTTACGCCGACGGCACGTATTGCTGCATCTTATGTTACTTGTACGATTTTGCCAAGAGGAGAGAGGAAACTAACCATATGCCTTTTTTAGTAGGGCGTGGCATCGGAACGTTAGAATCAAGGTGTGAGGTGTCCGTGGATGAAGGAGCCAGATAGGTGCTGGTCATATTATTTAAATCATTAGATCATCCGTGGGGCTCGCTTCAGCCGCCAACACAAGCCAGATGCTGAGCCCAAAGACTACATCCTCAATTGACTATGAAGCATTAGACGAATTTATCAAGTTCATATAAGTTCTACAGACGCTTGTGAGGTGTCGAATGAGAAACGAACTGGACAAGTCTATCTATCCACCACGCCTATTATCATCAACGATAAATTAAGAGTACCCGATGGTGTCGATTTATCATTAAACAAGAGTCTAGAACTTCAAAAGCATCGCTACATACTCAACGCGATCTAGTCATCTATGCGTCCAACTCACAAACGACAGCACTCAACTGTATTCTCAACATCCCGTCGGCAGTAACAAGATGACTCGATGGGCACGTCCACAAAAGCCATAGCCGTCTTAAGCTGCTGCTTCACAATCCGCGCCTCACCATCGAGTCCCAGTTTCACCGCACACTCGTGGTATCCATGGAGAGCCCACACGTTGTTAGGGTGGTGTCGTGCACGGAAGAGCTTGTTATTTAGGCCGAGATCGGTGCGGTATACCTCGGCTGCTTCTTCGATGCGGCCTTGTTCCATGAGGAGAGCCGCGTAGGCGTGTCGGGCGGGTTGCATCCATGCCCATGGTTCGGCGTATCGCAAACCATCATCTCGGTCAATTGACTTCCGGAGATGCTCGAAGGCGATCTCAATGTTTCCTCGTCGATACTCAAGTTCGCCGTCGAGCATGGCCTCGGCTACATCCAGGACGTCAAGGCACTTGTTGGGGTATGCTATACGCGTTGGGGGCACTCGAGCCTTCGCGGCCAAGAAGAGTTCACGCTGTTTAGCTGACTCCTCGACATTTCCCAGGGCTGCATAAGCGACGCCTTTGGCGTAGTGAAAAGTTGCAGTCGTCACACAGAGCAGCTCTTGATCTGAAGGAAGTGTCATTTCGATGATCTCCTCCCATTTTCCGAACCGGATCAAGATATGTGGACGAACTGATCGGAATGTTTCCAACCAGTCTGCCAGAGGAGGTGACTGAATCCGCAAGTCCTCGTCTGGAATGGCCAATTCCATTTGGTCCACTGCCTTAATCGACACTCCATACTGGCCAGCAAACATGGCTGCGTAGATGAGTGAGTGGTAGTCGTGCATACGATAGATAGTGTAGAAGTCGCCACCGCCACGGAGAGACACGAACTTCTCATCGGCTATGACAGCTTTTGCATTCGCTGAGATGGCTCGTCGATAATCACCGATGAGAATGTCGAGATGTGAAGGCATGTGTGCCAGATGGCCTGCTTCATTTGCTAGTCTGCGGAGATGTTCTGCTGCAAGGAGGCCCTTTTCGGGCTCGGTGGACATTTCGGTGACATGAATGTAAGCATGCAATAAACCGATGTGCTCATATCCACCGTCTTGGGCCAGACCTCTCTCGAGAACTTGTTGGATCTCGAGGACCTCAGATCCTGGTGCTGGCTTCCCTGTTCGCACGTCCCAGAGAGCCCAAGGTGTGAGATTCATGAGTGCGTCGGCGTACAGTGTTGCAATATCAAGGTCATCCTTGAATTCTTGATATACAGGTTTCATAGCCTGTGCATAGGCGTGGTTCCAAGTCTTTGCGTTATTTGTGTCATTCTCATCCTTGGGGTAGCGATACCGAATAGTACCAGCGAGGGCCCGCTCAATAGGACTCGCCTTTGAGGCCAGAGATTCTGCCTTTTTGCAGGCTTCAAGACCCTTCAAGGTGGTGTGCTTGAGATCATTCCGATCAAAGGCTTTCCAGGGCTTGTTGTAGTTGGGGCCAAGGGCAAATGCAAGACCCCAGTAAGCAAGGCAACAGTCCGGGTCAATTTCGATGGCCTTTGCAAAACAGCGTTCCCCTTCAGCATGGTTGAAAGCGTAGCACCAAACAATACCATCCTCTACCCATCTTTTGGCTTCTGGTTTGGTTGTGGTGACGTCGCGAGTGAAGGGCGGGAGAATGAACTCTTGTTCGTAAGAATCATCAGGCGTTTGAGTTGACTGCGAAGGCCCCATTTTGAGCCAGCCAAGAAGCATAAATAAATAAATAAGGTGCAAAATAAAACCCTGTAAATAAAGACGTGTTAAGATGGTGATGGTTGGTTGCTGTCTTCGGGAGATCGCCACCTGCAACTTGCGGAGAAGCTGGTAACTTTGACCCACTCTTGACTTGTATCACGGCAAATCAGCGATCAGTGAACGTGCGTGTTAATGACCGAAGACGGAGTAAAGCACCTAAGCAATAATGTGTGAGTGTTGATGGGGGACAGTGATGGAATGGAATAATACCAATTTATTGCTACAAATGCTTCGTGTGAAGAAGTAAGAAGGGACGGTGTGAGACAAGACGGAATCTCCTCTAGTAAGCCAATCTCCAGAGTAACAGCCACTAATAAGTGATGCAGGAGCTGCACTGTAAGCTCATGTGACACGGACATGTTACAGATATATATATCTATATTCCCATGACTTCCGACTATCAGCTTCAAACTTACTCCCATCATTCTAGCCATATGGCCCCTGTGACCCGATACAAACGCTCAGTCCAACCTACCAAGGCTGCCTAGCTTCAGACCAGCCCCTTCCATACCTGACTACACTACCCAGATAGGTATCTCCTCTGAATAAGGATGATGAGAACTCGTCAATTTACCACCTGTTTTATGTTGATAACTTCCCTAAGTTTAGGTAAGGCTTCCATAACCTGTGGCATAATTGAAGGTAGTTTAGGGCTTGGGGATGATTCAAGACGCCAAGTGCTCATTTATTTGTGTCTATAATTGCATCACCAGGCTCAGTAGCGATAGGGAAAGCCATTCAGAGTGAATAAAGTTCAATCTTCCTTAGTTACGCGAGGTATCATATCCTGAATTCGCAATAGAGTTTCCTAATCACACGCGAGTTTAATTGATGACAACTCAGAGCCGAAGGTTGCGGAGCTCATACTACTTGCCCACTCGAGCCCAAACTTCATCCCAGTGACTCAAGCATGAAGATGCTTGTATCTTTGCGTGGCTTCTATAATCGCCTTCCACGGGGGTATCTTCCTGAAGAAAGACCCAAGAGGAGATCTTTTCGTCATTCCGTCTGAACTCATCCTGCAAATCGCTGAGCACCTCCCCGACAGCTCTTTGATCTGCCTCAGCCTCACCTGTCGCCCCTACCATATTCTCCTTGCGCGCTTCACCCGCCACATCGAACTCGAATGGCCTTGTCTTGGAAGGCTTTCTGCAACTTCTGGAGAAGGATGTCGCCAGCCTATATCTTTGCTATAGCTGTGTAAGTCCTACCCGTCGTATAGTTAGCCACCAGCAGCTTGGCCCTTGTCGATCGCCTTATGATTGGAAATGGAGGGTTTCTGCCGAAGGCGACACTTGGAACGAACCAAGATGTCTAACACGAGAGCCTGGGCTTGTGCGGAAACGTTGGATGGATCCAGATGGCCCTATGTGTCCAGAGGGAGAGTATGTTGGCAATGCTTACAGGCGCCAGGGTAGCCTACTAGGATCAAGACGTTGTCACTGGCGGGGAAGATGTGAATATGATCCTGAGTGTCAAGATCACTATCACTCAGAAGAGAACCAGCCTGAGAATACTACGGTACTGTCAATTTGGTACCCGACTCAGAAGGAGTGGATAGTCTATTTGCTGGCAAAGTTCATGGGAACCCCATCATGGTACAGCCATCGTGTAGCTGGTCTGATACATTCTCCTAATACATCACTCTTGGCATGATACTACCGCGTAGCTTTAAATAAGAAGGAAGATTACACATGATGGCAAATATGCCGTGTTTAGTAAAACGAACTGCATAAAAAAGCGTCGATTGTGAAAGTTCATATATCATAGCACTGCTTAACGAGCGACTCAACTCTAGAAGCGGCATCTCCTCCAAACACCACACAGCCAACTCCTTCTCCCGTCGACTCCACATTCACATCAATGCAATCCATATTGCCCCATAGAGTGTATAAGCTTAACCAAAGAGATGCTCCTGCTTGGCACCCTCAGCAGCCTGGAGGTAGCCAACACGATCACGGCAGTAAAACTCAACATTGATCTTGTTGTCGAGGTTCGCCTTGCCCTCGTCAAGACCTCCAGCCTTGATGCAAATCTTGCCGGGCATGATGTCGAGGCGGGTATACAGGCTGGAGCCGCAGTCACCACAGAAGAAGTGGTGGTTCACCTTGCCTGAAGCACCGGTGATGTCGTATTGCTTAGGGGTTCCTGTGAGGAGTTAATTTCCGATTGGTGAGGTGAGTAGAGTTGAGGTTGTACCCTTGGTGACAGAGAAGCCATCCTCAGCGACCACGGCGTTGGAAGTAAAAGCACCACCAGTCCACTTCTGGCAGTCGATGCAGTGGCAAAGGGCAGTAGCAGCAGTTTCACCTATACAGTCAGATGCAGTTCGTATTATATGATTGGCTCGAGAACTCACCTTCGCTCTTATAAGCGATAGCACCACACATGCAGCTGCCAGTAAGAGTCATTGTAGTTGATTGAACGAATTAAGCACGAAGCTAGAATGTCTTTGGTAAAGTGTAGGTTATCAAGGTGTTTGTTAGTGATGATCTGTGGAGTAAAAGGGCTCTCAAGGTTCTCGGACACGGGATATATATACTTGACACGATCTCCGCATAAGACAGGAGGTCAATATACATGTCACGTTAACGATCATCTACCATTTTCCCAATCGGTTAAGCCACAGCGGGAGCTAGTTTGGAATCTTACTTCATCGTTTCCAAGTGGAGAGCTATCTTTCGAAAAATATTCCATTCACTTTGTGCATTGTCGAAAGAGGCTAGAAGGGTAAGCAGCTGAACTCCATTTCTCCTCAGGATTCACATGAGTTTACTTCTCTAATAATATGAACGAAACTCTTTGGAATCAGTCAGTTTCAGCGCACTTTTGGAATCAATGGTTCTTCAAAATATGACCAACTTCGGATCCGCGATATTCCCCAACGTTTTACGTACTATAATTGACCCAGAAAAGCGGAGGAATTAACTAAGAAATCCGAATGGAATTCAGTTATCCGTATGGAGTATGTTCTGGGGAAATGGATCTGATCCTTGGCGCATCCCACCGACATCCGCTCTACCGATGAATGCGGGGAACAGATCAATCATGAGGAATCATGACTAGCAACTCGGCAGATGATATCAGCCACAACAAGGGTTTTGAGAATTTTATCGATTCCATAACTTATTCTGACTAACAACACTGAATTCATACAACGTTCGACCTCTGCTGTCCTTGCATTGAGAACCCCCTCATATGGGGAACATCCCACACCTAATCCCGTAGGTGGACGACCTCGGGCTTCTCACCGCTAATCCTACCCTTCTCCTCATCCTCCCGTCTGTACTGCTCAGCCGTATGGTCCATTGCTCCGTCGCCCATCGCCTCTCTCGCGTCCGCATCGTGAGCAACATCAAACTTGCCCCTCAAGTTCTCAGGACCGATGAATGTCAAAACAATCACGTATACATACACGCAGGCCATGAAGATGCAAATGACCTTTCCGTAGTCGTATCGAGTCTCGCCTTCTGCGTTGTCCGGAAGGGGAAAATTCTCACCGAGGCGGGCTTCGATGGTGGATGAGGCTGAGGATACGAGGTTACCGAGTTGGTAGGATGTGCCGACGACGAACGTACGGAATGCTCCAGGAGACAGTTCCATCAGGTGAATAGGAATCACACCCCAAGCTCCTTGCACGCAGAATTGCTGGAAGAAGGCAGCAGCAATGATAGAAGAATCACGGACGAAGGTGTAGGGATATAGGAGGGCACCGCCGACGATACAACACGCGATGATGCTGATTCGACGACCGACCGACTGACTGCAGAAACCAACAACAGTACCACCAAGCATAGCTCCCAAATTTGCCACAACCTGAGTAACGGTGACTTTGTTCTTGGAAAAGTTGAGCTGGTTCTCCAACATAGTGGGATACAGGTCTTGGCTACCATGGCTCATGAAATTGAAGCCCGCCATGAGAAGAACAAGATATACCAACAGAAGCCAGTGATGTTTAAGAGCAACTTTGCCTTCTTTGATGAAGACTTTGCCTTTTCCATCTGCGCCGGCTACTTCTCGTGCGTGTTGGCGTTCTCGGTAGGCTTGGGTTTCAGGGAGCATCAGACGGGCAATGATGAACAAAACGGGAGGACAGGCGCCGAACCAGAAGAGGGGTCGCCAGTCGTGAGATGTTGTATCGACAAGACCACGTGCAAATGCAGCGCAGAGAAGATATCCAAAGGCGTACTAGAAAAAGATTAGATGTTAGATCATATTGATGTGGGTGCTGTAACTTACACCTTGTTGGAGGATACCACTCATAAGACCACGAGCCTCTTCGGGACAATCCTCAAGAGCCGTGGCAGCAGCATTACCGTAAAGACCACCCATGGCAATACCGAACAGGGCTCTGCAAGCTAGAAACTGCTGGTAAGTCTGACAGAAGCCGGTACCCTGATATTTCGTCAGCGACTCTTCGGATAAATCTCGTAGATCTCTTGGCATCGGGTCCTGCCAAGCCTATATGACAGGGATATTTGTAGGGCTGTACTTACAAGTTCAAGAACAATGAAGAGAAGATTGTTAACCACGAATGGCCACTTTCGACCGTATCGATCGCTCGCGATACCAAAGGCAATTGAGCCAACAGACCGAAACATGAGAACCAAGGTGATTCCCCACGTGATGTCTGTCTTGGACTTGCCAAATGTTTTGCTGAGACTAGTTACGGAGAGGGAGACGGAGAAGAAGTCGAAAGCGTCCCATGTCTGTATGCCATTAATTAGCTACCTGCAGAGTGAGATGTTAGGCTTAAGGGAGGGACGTACCCAGGCAGCGAAGGCAACGAAGAAGAAAGCCCATTGCTGAGAGTTCAGCATGCGCACGAGTTTTATTGGATTTGGCACATTGTGCATTGGAGGTTTGAGCGAGGAGAATCGAGTGGCAGCGTAACGACCGGGGGACATGCCCTCATGCGGTGCTCGAGTGTTATACTCGTCTTGAGTCATGATGGGTTGACGTTATCGTAGGCAACTTGGTAAAGAGGTTTGAATGACGTTTGTGAGAGTGACTGTTTTGAGCTGCAAGAAGACGTTGAGTCTTGCCAACTGCTCGAGTTTGGTGCAAGTGGAAGGAAACCTCCACAATGAATGTATATAGGCAAAATATGAGTACTATCAAGACTCACAGTCAAGTCTGTTGATCAAAACCAACTTCTCACAAGCGGATCATGCTCACTTATATACTGTTCCCCATCTCCCCCAACTTCACCAACATTCCAAAAAACACATCCTAAAGATCCCCGAACCGCGAGCTAACACCTTACGAGCCTATCACACGTTCAAGGTAGTAGCATCAACAGGGATAAACGAGTCGGGTGGCCCATAATTTGAAGATTAGACGGTGGCGGCTCCGGAGAGATGAACTTTTGATTCGGTATCTACGTTAGTAGTGTTGCAGATCTCGGTGTTGAATGGTGCAAAGACAGGGGATCTCTGCTGCTGTGCGCAATCGTTGCTGAGATCCACGTTACATCACACGGTGGGAGATTTCCTTCTGTTTGTGAATTCTTGGGTTGTGTAAGACATCTCGATGGACGATTACTCTCACAAAAACACTCGAGTCTGTTCTTGTTCAGTAGAAGTTAACGGTATCAGAACATGATCCCTATCTTCTCATTATCCAAGGATTCTAGCGTCATTCCTTTCCCCTCACGACTTACAGTCCTCTCTCTCCTCCGCACGATCCAAAACCTGGAGAAGACATCCTCTAGCTTAGAACCTAGGGAAAGTACCTACGTTCCTGTCTCCAATTCCGCCCCCGCTCCATTCCTGGCAAACAACGACCGATAAAGTGGGGATTGGCGCCCGGCGCTATGCTAGTCTTGGTAAGCAGCCCCTGGGGTCATCGGCAATCCGGCATCTGAGGTGGAGCCCGTGTGCCTACGGATTGACATCACCAGTGAGCATCACTCACCTCGTTACTTTGATCAAGAGTCAATTTTAGGAAGAACACGGAACGATTGAGTCAGAAAACACCAACATAATTCGATAGATTCATTCCTTTAATTGCCGCAATATTCAAGTACCAGTAAAACACCACCATCGAGTCTCAACCTGACATTATCTTCGACCCTCCATCAACCATCCATCCAACAGCCTACCTAGTGCCCACAAGCTTGTTTCCCCAGAAAATCCCTCTTACAAGCAATCCATCAATTACGCCCGCTGATCCCTCTAGTCCTTCAGCTAAACCGTATCCAATCCCTCGTTTCAAGCTTGAATGTAACCGAAATCCAACCTCTTCCCCAGTCTTCCAGAAGCCATCTAGAAGAGTGATGCTTTGCCACTCAATCAATCATATCACATAATAATTCACGTTATTTTGCATCATTCCCGATTCTCCGAATTGCAAGAAGCCCAAACTTGCTCGCTTCGCTTATACCTTGTTTGCTATTCTTGCCTCATCATCTGTCACTTGTCATTTGTGAATAACCTCATAGCCGTGATTCATCCTCGGCCATGATTCTGTTGTCTACAAATCACTCTTGCCGAATGAAGATGGCCAAGTCGATATGATTGGTGTCTATTTTCTCAATAGCCAGCTTCCCCCGCAACACGCATGACTCTTAACCATGGTAGACTATAAGACCATCACGGGTGAACTCGGACTAGGATCGAGAAACAAAGTTCATCTAGAAGCGTGATGGACTTCTGCCCAACTGCAAGCTTGGGGGGCAAGGTGAGAAACCCACACCCCGATAGAATGAGATGGGTCACCTCAAGGCCAAAAAGAGTAAGATCAAGATAAGAGGATCATCTTGGAGAAATAATGTTATAATGTATTCACGTCATCTCAGGCTAAAACATTCCTAAAGACTCTCCCAAGCTTTTGTGGCTTCAGGATATCATAACCATTCCCTAAGACTCTCCTAAGCTTATGCTATGCTAGCCTTAAGATGTAATAGCATGAACTAATACAAAGACTCCTACCCCAACGCCCCAGGTCCAGGGGATATTGGGTATCCCTTCGCAATATAGTTACAGAACCCCTGACCTCTCTCTCTATCTTGCTTGTGAATGGCTCTTATCTTGCCTCAAAATTAACAACAATCTGCTCTTGTAATCCTCATTAGTCCTGTTGATTGATAGCTGTTCGTAACTTCATGCCGTAACGCATTCTGAAATCATTGGCCGATTGGGTGTTAAACACCTCCGCCCATAAAAGCCGCAAGATCGTCGAGGTCAAGAAGCTGTCGCTCAAAGGCTTGGCAAAGCTCCGGTGCGGTCATATCTTGGCTTGTGGTTTGCCCATCCTGAGGGGGTACAATTCCATTTGCCATCTCTGGGCTAGATTGCTTGATATCGGGAACGGCACTGGCACCGTGCGTGGTATTGGACGGCGGTGGTGATACTGTCGTAGGAGTAGATCCTCCCCCTGAGCCACCGTTGATGGTTGTAACACCTGGTCGTCTGGCCAGCACAACAGGAGGCTCGCTATCGCCGCGTACAGATTCCGAAACAGATCGGTTCTGCTGGCCTGATAAGCTGCCTGCATGATTGGTTTGGTCATAGTCCATCGCGTCGGGGTTTGTGTCAGCATTGGATGAAATTTCGTCCTTGACACCAGCGCCATGAGATGTCGAGCCATGGCGCAATGAGCCACCATTGGCAGCCGCGGCGTCATTGTTGAGTACCCGTTGCATGACGGTGAGGTGTCGCAGCCAACTACCCATGAGGGGCCAGTTCTCTGTGCCATCACTCATAAAGCGGAGGCCATCCTTAACAATATGCGCGGCGGTCTCGACAGCGTTGGGTGGTGTCAGGCCCTTGAGAGAAAGATAGGCAACAGTAGCACTAGCCGTAAAAGCAGAGAAGAGCATGAAAATTGGAAAGCAAGGAGCATGGTCCTTCTCAGAGCCAGCCTCAACAGCAGTTAGTAGCGAGATTGTGCCGTGGCAAGATGTAAAGAGTCGGTCGATGATGTCGTGACATCGAGCATTGAGACGGAATGTCTCCAAGTTGAAGTTGACAGCTGTGACTTCCTGCAACAGACGCCTTCGATGAACAAAGATCGTCGCGCAATGGAGAAGGCAATGAAGCATGGCAAAAGTGTAGCCAGAACCCATTGTCATATGTAGGTTGATCTGTCCCGGTTTGTCCACGAACTGCATAGGCAAAGAAGCTCGGAGGCCCTCGATCTTTGCAATTAAATCACCACAGTCCTCCTCGCGGAAGCTCGCGAGCGAGGTCGTGGTAAGCATGCCGACGACATCGCGCCAGATAGTCGATGCCAAGACGATATAACCGAACTCTCCAATCTCGGATGGGGGCTGGCCGGGTGGTACGGCAGTAGGGTCAAGCTGTTGGCGCAGAGTCTTGACAAATACAGCGTTACCAAAGGCAAAGTTTATATCCGAGCAGGGCAGAGGCACATCTGCTGTATCGTGAGGAGAGAGGGCGGCGAAGCGTCCTGGCGTGCTTGTGAGGAGGCAATCCAAGATGTAAATGAGCCAGACAGTACGTCGAAGAGATTCATCCCGCAGGAACATGTCAGCTTCGGGAGATGCATGGTGACTATTCAAAATGCGGTACATCTGCACCATGCGTGCAGCCTGCCCCAGGTAAATATAGGCGCGGACGGCGTTTCGTGAGCCCCATTCGTGGATAATGATCAAGCACAGAGCTTGGATATCAACAAGATTAGGGTGATCCAAGTTTTGGTTGATAAGAGTCATGGCCTTAGTAGCAAATGTCTCCGCGGCCTGGGTAGGCCCTCCATATCGGCGAATGAGACTCGGCGAGCTCCTCGCTGCACAGGTCAACAAACCATAGACGAGGGCAGCGTCCAGAGACGCGCTCTTCAGCTGTTGAACAAAAGAGGGCTTGTGAAACGCGACGCAAGCCGGAAATGTCTTTGACACAACACGCTCACACTCGGCGATGAGTTCGGGAGTGAGTCTAGGAGAAGGACAGTTAGCAAGATTGAAGTAAACAACTAGCGATGTAAATCGTGGCATGGCCTGTCTCAACCCCAATCCCATAAGGCTCCATAGTGTTTTTTCGAGAGTTTAGCCAACGATTTGGGAAGAATAATAAACCATAGCCTAAGCTTAGGCTCAGAATTATGCCGGGCTTTGCAAAATCTTTGGATGGACACAAGCTGGGCCAAGAATTTCGGGGAACCCCCGTGTATCGACGGCGATAAAGTGGGGCGAAAGAACGGAATTGAAAGGTCAAATCGAGGTACGGGTGCGGGTGTGTGGACGTGAAATGGGGAACAGGGCAGGGGTAGGGGTTGTGTCCGGCTAAGGGGCTGATGGAGGCGTGTAGAGTGGCCGGCCGCCCACTCGGGCGAGAAGACGGAGCAGGCTGAGGGTGCAAGAGTCTGACGATGAGACGAGACAGGGAAGCGACGCGAGGATGACAGCAACACCTATTGACGAAAGAAAATGAATAACATACTTGTCAGAGCCTGCCTGAACATGACGGGCGGCACTAGAGCCCACAACAGGCTGTCGTACTTCAGGAACGGGTCCGGCAGCAGGAAGATTGTCGCGAGGAGGACGATGGGAGTTGGCAGCATGTCGCGCAGGGCTTTGCCCGTGATGATGAGCCATGCTCTCCGAAGGCAGATAACAGTCGTGCATCCCCTTTGCGCAATTCTTACATGGTGCGCGACCGTTCTCATAAACGCACTTAGTCTTGCCTTTGCGGCAGCGGACGCAAGCGCCGCCAGCCCTGAGGGCGGTAGAGCGCACAACGCCAGACGACATGGTCTGCGACACTGTAGACTGCGGTGAGCGACGAACTTGTGAGTATTGGCAAGTCGGTGCTGTTCCTAAAGATGAGGAATGGCAAAGCGAAAGTGGTTTGAAAGGAAGAAATTCTCGGGGTGGGCTCCGTGCAGAAAAGCGGAAGAGGACCGGAGGGTCCCGTGGAGGAAGGAGGAGGCGAGCAAGGCCGAACGGAAGGCACACGCGCGAATTTGGGGATTTTCGGGCGGCTGAAGAACGCGGAGGGGCACAACCACAGCGAATTCCAGAGCAAAATGATAAAAATTGAAGACAAGGAGAGAAACGTATCAAAGAGTATTGTTGAGTAAACCAGGGGAAACTTACGCGCAGCTTAGGTGAGTTGGTAGGCAGGCAAAAACAACCGAAATAGCAGCGCGCCGTGTGATCGGATGGAGAAGAGGTACCAGTCCCGGGGTTGATCAATCTAGGTCGGAGTCGAGGCTTCGCGCAAAGTCCGACCGGCTGTCCAGGCAATACGCAGCAGAAAACAGTATTTCACAGTCTCAAGCTACTATGGACAGTAGAAACAAGCTATGCATAAAAAAGTCGTGTATGGGGCGAGACGAGAGGAGGTGGAAATGAAGGAGGAGAAGGGGGCGGAGGAAGCGGAGGGGACTGGCAAGGCAAAAGCACGAGAGAGCGACAAAGCGGACAGGACAGCCTGAAGACAAAGGCAGTAACATCAACAAAAGAGGCAGAAGAAACGGGAGATGGAGAACGGGAAACGGAGGAGGGCCACGGGGGTGTGTGGGTCATAAACCGACAGGGCTTTTGGTGAGGGAGGAGGCAGGTCGGCTGAAAGAAAGCCGTATATCATGAGAGTTTGCTATGAATCTACAATGCAAGAGTTGGAGTCAAAAATGCACCGGTCTAAGAAGTCAGAGCATTGATTTAAAATCTAATTAACTGGCTTTGCAATAATTCAGGTGGCCTTAGGAGAAATAATCTTCCAACTGCCTACGAGCATTATCTGCTGTGTACAGATTTTATTATCACCCACCGGGTCGTGAGGAAGCCGCCTGAGAATGTGGTGTTCGGCCGCTGCCCGCACCGCAAAGGGGACACAGCGCTACGGCGTTTCGGCGTCGGGTTTCCAAGGGCCCCGTAGTGACATCGTCGCCGTTCAATGGCTGCCAAAAACTTAGTTGGGGTCATAAACAGAGGCGTAAGGTATTAATCAATTAAAAGAGCAAATTTATTCGTGAATGAATGGCAACTACTCATCATTGAGCAACCGTATCCTCTTGTGACAAAGATGGCCTGGTCATAAACATCTCATCCGGCATCCGATCTCCATACTGCGGTTTAAAACGGTGGCGGGGCCAGGAGTGATGCCGACCTACGGACTGTCTCCAACAGCCTGATGAAATGAAACAAAGGAGCAATCACTCAGGCGCGGGCGCAAATAAGGTATTCAGGTCGCGTCGCGGCCAGAAACAAGCTACGTACCTACATACCAGCTGTAGGTGCATGTCACACCGTCCTGTGCAGGTCGACGCATGAAATTGTCGCGAGGTTTCATCACAGTCGCTACGATCTGAGTATCCCCCAGAATCCCCAGAACTGGCCATAATAAGGGTGGACAGCCTGGTTGATGTAACAACAGTGGCATCAGCAGCATCATTACCTGCAGGGCAGAGATGGGTCGCTTTTCCGTTTGCTCTCGGTTGTTTTGGCGACGCGCCCCGGCATCGGTATATCCGGAGGATTGGTAACATCGGAGTTGCAGCATTCATCAGCCTTCATTGTCGTCCACGCTCACGAAAATTCCTTTCGAGAAACACAAACATATGGATTGCTTTTATCAAAGAGAAAGGTGTCTTTATACCTCCTGTCGTGGAACCTATTAAAAAGAATGGTGGCGATGCGGTGCCGGGGCATGGCGCTTTTCTTTTTCCCATCCCCAATCCCTAGGCCGAACCGTCCGAGGTTCCTCCTAGCATTCACCGCCCGTCTTGGTCCCCGGACGCACGCTCACCACACTGACCACAGTGCACACAAAATCCCAGAACGAGATAACGGGTGGGGGCTTCGGCAGTCTCATTCTCTGGAGATGGGGCTTGCCCATCACTTTGTCCTTGGGGTCTCTCAAGACGAACCGTTCAACTTCCAAATTATGTTCGCCGAGAAGCGAGGGAGGTCAGCGTAACTTACTGTGCGGCCCATCAAACACCACCCAAAGTGCAGCATTGGTGCCCTTCTTTCGCTCCATAGGACAAGCAGACGCCTATTACGTCGCTTTTCATCTCCTGCATCAAGACAATGCAGTCAATATCAAAGGACATGTGAAGCTCATTCCTCTTGTGCTACCACCAAACACGAGCTACCATGTTCTATTATACAATAATATTGCCAGGTGGCTTAGATAGCCGCCGTGCCGTTGACGGGCTCGCTCCTTGGCCCCCCGTGGTGGTGACCACCAAGTCCAGAGCTTCGGAGCCTCAATATCCCACAAAATATTCCTCATGTCTGCCGATATTACGGATACTCGACAGCTCTCTCCTCCTGCTGGCTTTCGTATTCAGGCAATTGCAACAGTGTCTTATTTTGCGCACTCCGCATCTTGTGCAGCCGTCATCTTTATTGGTTCCGGTCCGGCAAATAATGATCCGAGCCAGACCCGGGGCTATCGGTGCCCTCCACTCGACTTCTCCTCTTCCCCTCCTTATGCCAGCTCTGTCAAGTCTACCTGCTCGGCCCGTGGGAGAGGATGAAAGAATATCTTGTTTCCCTCCGCGACAGCCCTGTTTTCAATATCACACATACACATGTGAACGAGTGGTCAAAATCACCTTATCCTCCGTAATTGATATGTCCTGTGACACTTCCGGATAGCGATGGATATGACCGGACATGGTCCAGGTCTTGTCGGACCTGCAACCTCCACTCAGCCCGGCGGCGCCAACTCTCGAGTCTGCACTGTCCACAACACAGTATAATACGGTTTCGTTTTCAGCACAGCGTTTGTGTCTATCCTACACTCACCCTCTCACAGAGAACTGCGGCACGCACCCTCCGTGCCCGGCCGATATTTCCACCCACTCGCAGACGCCTCCTCCTCAGGTAATGAAAAGGAGGCGCGTCTCCGGTTGAGGAATTGCGGTGGGGCCGTTTCCGAGTAAAGCATAGTGCTTTCTATGATGCGGCGGCACCGTACCGCAATTATCACCGGCTCTGCGTTCAGGTGAAATGGTTGATTACGCGCCTGGCGTCATTTCACGTCGTTTACCGCGGCAAGAGAGTGAACTTACAGATTCAACACTTAATTTATCCTCGATTTCAAGCCAGTGTGCAGTAGTAGGTAGATAACTCCGCCATCACACACGGGCGTTTGCTGTTGGCTTCAGTAGCGATGCCGGCAGATTAAACACCAAAACGGTACCCACCTCCGTCTTGATCACGGAGACGACCGGTGTCGTTTTGACAGGGGACGGGGAAAAGGCTCAGCGATCCGTAGAGTTAGCGCCTCTAGCCACCTGGCTCAACGCGGCCAGGTCCGTGAATTTTCGGATATATGCTCGTCCGATCTCCGGTTTTAATGTGCTGCGACAACGAAGTTTGTTCATATGACTGATATGAGAGCACAATACACGAAAAAGGCTAGAGACTGACCCAGTCTGTCATATTGGTCAACTATTTTGTTGATACTTTTGTTTATTTCTCCAATCAGCTTGCCATATATTGTATCATCGGCAATTGTACGCGTTTTATCTTCCTCTATAGTAACCCATTCCACCTCGCCAGAATGTCCCCGCTTAGGCCTTGGTCTCACGAACAGGAAGTGTCTTTTCCTTCTTACCGGCATCCTTCTTCTCGGCCTTTTCTGCTTCCTTGGGTGTCTCCTTGACAAAGGGCAGGAACTCAGGCTCGCCAGGGATGTACTTTCGCAGCACCTCAGGCACAACCAGGCCTTCCTCTGTTTGGTAGTTCTCAAGAATGCAGCAGAGTGTTCGCTCAGTGGCGCAGAGTGTCTAGAAGATGCATTTAGCGATATTTCTAATGATAAGAGAGAATATGCCAAGACTTACAGCGTTTAGAGCATGCACGTACTCCTTCTTTCCACCGCCGACGATCTGCTTGCCCTTCTTGTTGCCATGACGAATCTCGAGCTCTCTAGTCTGGTAATCAGTGCAGTTTGAGCATGAAACCAGCTCTTTGTACTCCTTTTGGAACGGGAACCACGCCTCCAAGTCGTACTTCTTGGCGGCAGCATTGTTGAGGGCTCCAGTGACGATGCCCACGACCTGGTAGGGGAGACCAAGGGATTTGTAGAACTCCTCTGAGTTGGCCATCATCTGATCAAACTGGTCCCAGCTGTCATCGGGGCCGCAGAGGACGAACTGCTCAACCTTCTCGAACTGGTGCACACGGAACACACCCCAGGCATCACGTCCGTGGCTGCCAGCCTCCTTTCGGAAGCAAGTGCTGTAGCCGCAGTATTTGATCGGGAGCTCACCAGGCTGGATCCACTCATCGGCGTGGAGGGCAGAAAGGGGCTGCTCGCTGGTGGCAATCAGGTATCGGTCGGATTCGGAGGGGGTAGGGCCTTCAGAGACACGGTACAGCTCCTCATCGAACTGAGAGAGCTGAGCAGTCTTGGCCATCTGATCGCGGTTCAGCATGAAAGGGGGCTGGTTAGGGGTATAGCCTGCAGCGCAAAATCCGTTAGCAGTGACTAAGCGATCTGGATTCAAATCTACACACCCTTGTTGAAGAGGAAGGTTGTGGCATAGTTGATAAGGGCAAGATTCCTGTCAAAGTCAGGGTATTTTCATATCGCACATGTCCATATGACTTACAAGAACATGCCGTATCCAGTCAAGCAGTAACCTCGGTGGCCGACCAGTTTGACGCCTCGAGCAGGGTCGTATCCACCAAGTCGCAGAAGCACATCGTGGTGAGAAAGAGCGGCTTGCTTGGACTTGTCGAAAGTCTCGGGTGCCCAAGTCCTTTCGATGGTGTTGTTGTCCTCGTTGTCGCTGACGTGTACGGAGTCGTGAACGTAGTTTCCAACGAGCTTAGCCTTGACCTTGAGCTCAGCGTTCTTGGCCGCAGCAAGTTCCTCCTGGATCTTCTTCTTCTCGGTCAGCTCCTCTTTCTGCTTAAGCAGATCGGTCGCATCCTCCTTGGCTCTCTTCTTGAGTCCAATCTCTTTTTGAACGCCGTTTATTTGTGTACCGATCTGTGTTACTCCATACTGAGCTTCCAAAATGTTAGCAGGCGACTACAGAACAAGATCTTGCCGAGTTATCCAATGACTCACTCTTGCGCGCTTCTTGCCAAAGGGCGATGACCTCGTCAACCAGCTCTACAGAAGCATGTCGGCGGCGCTGGCTTTCTCGAATCTTCTCCGGATTTCCGCCGCGCTCCTCGATGAAATCCTCAATGTCCAACATTTTGAGAGTTTGCGATGGTACGATATTCGTTCAATCTGCTTGGGCCCAATGGTGGATTTTTTTATTGGTGTTGATAGCCTAAGAAGGAGGGGGAGGGGCAATTGCTTGGATCACCTGACTTGCATATGGAGGGGCAGAGGGGTTCAAGTTGGTTGGGCCTGATTGTACCTGTTTGGCAGGTGCGTAAAGAGGGAGGCAGTCAAATGATCCCTCAAAAGAAAGAAAGCCGTTATTAAGGAACTGGGCAGTAAGTATTTGAAAAATAGCACTCAATGCGATGTAAACTTGAGTCATCATCAGCATGTATCTCATTATTTTGAGAACGCCGAGTGAGTTACCTTCATAGGGCTGTTAGAGCCAATGGGCCAATCATACAGCTGATTCTTGATCCGCTTCGATGGTAAGCTGTTTCTTCATGACTCTACGGGCAGAGTCATTGAACATCTTTTTAAAACGATCAAATCAGGTTCTTTCACTGAACTCATAAATTTTGTGACCTATCTAATTTTCTAATATGGAAGTAAAGAGTATTGCATCTTGTGTTGAAATCATCTCCACTATCTTCCATCCAATAGAAGAAATGCTCAAGAGTTTTAAACAGTCTGTCTATCAGCCCAATTTATGTTTTGCTCGTTTAAATTATCAGTCTTGAAATGCACAGGAAATCAACATGGCATCTTTATAGGTGTTGAGCTCCATCAGCAGTAATATCCTTAGGCCGACTGATTGCCGGAAATTGGAACCAAACGGGCTACTTCCTTATCTCGAGCTTCATCGCTAAAGACGTTGAGAAGTCAACTTCAACATCCAAATTGGGCACAGGCAGCCGGCATGGGTCAACGCCAACCCATGCATTGCCAATTGTTACCTCCATTGTTGGAGGTTGAGCCTTGCTGACAGTTTCCAAAGCATGCACCTTCAATTCAAGCAAGTCCATGGCACCCTGCTGAACAATAACTTGTCTTAAGCCCATTGCCCTTTTTAGTAGTCAACATGAGACTTGGGCGGCGTCGAGAGGAGAGCATCCCATCATCCGACGATACGATAGTAAGTGAAAAAGCCATATAGCGCTTTTGGTGACCTGTGGATTGACCAGTGGTAATTGAAGGCGTCGGAACAAGATGATGAGCCGCATTATGAGTATATTCTCAAGGATATGTACGTCCTTCCTCTGAACTATGGCTCTCCCGTCGATAAGAAAGATATTACAGAGTAAGTTGAACCTGAGCTAATTGTCTGTTCTCAACTCACTGTGTGTTTGAACCCTTGTTTTTGTTCACGGACTTGGACGAAACCTCAAGTCAACTTGGAAGTAAGAGGGTACTACTGAGCCATGGTTTACAAAACCGGAGTTCCTCGGGCGCCTTAAAGACTCGGTTCGCATACTATCATTTGGCTACAATGCCCACCGTTTCGGTGATGTCGCCAGTACTAGAATCATTCACCACGCCAATGACTTACTCAGGAGCTTGGTTCTAAAACGACTTGATTATCCAGTAAGAGCATTCATTATTATGGACAGAATCTACTGACACTTCTGCAGGACCGACCTTTGATCTTTATTGCCCATAGTCTTGGTGGATTGGTAGTTAAAAGGGTGAGTTGAGAACTATTAATGGCATGCGGGCTCCGACTCACAAACTCTTAAGCGATACTGCTGTGTGTAATAAATGGTGGTTGGAAAGCTGTCAAACAAGCAACGAAATCGATCATATTTATGGGAACTCCCCACATGGGATCTGAAAAAGCTGAAGACCTTGTCGTTGTGCAGAAACTGGCATCCCTCATGAAATTCCAAACAGCCGTTGCGACAAATCTCACCAAAGAGCTCCGCCCCTTTTCAACATCAGTGCAAGACATCAATATGGAACTTACGATTGATGTACATAGATCGATCAAACTCCTCTGCTGCTATGAGTCCCACCCGCAGCGGCTACCCAATGGAACATAAGAGATTGTAAGTAAAACTCTTGATCATAAGTGCCCAGTCTGACCACCCTCCAGATAGTCCCCCGGTGGTCCACTGTTCTTCAGGGCGTCGAAAATATTGACGTCAACTGTACACATTCTGGGCTGCCCAAATTTGCTTCTCCTTTTCATCCACGCTTTGAACTATTCTGGGGTGAAGTCCAGAGGCTGGTGAAATTGGCTGCATCGCCCCCAATGAAACCCTTCAAGAAAGCACCAAAATGGACAGAGGAAGAAGCTACACAGTATAGAACACCATCGAATCGCTCCGGTAAATACTAATACTCCCAGGTCTTGATCGCGAGGCTCCCCATTGGCAGACATGCTCATGGATATTGAATGATCCCATTTTCATCAATTGGAAGGAGAACGAGAGTGGTAGCCTCCTATCCATCACCGGTAGCCCTGGATGTAGCAAGTCAAACTTGGCAAAATATATTCAGGGTATCATGAAAAAGTCGAACGAGGAAAGGTTTGACGAGACTCTCGTAATACCATTCTACTGCGACAGCCTGGAGAGTTCTCGACACAACCCTCCGATTCTGGATCTTCTTGTTCAATCCCTGCTGAGCAAGCATGACACAATTCCACAAGCGACAAGAAAGAAACTTCAATTTGTTCTAGAAACTCTTGGGGGGGGATAGACAGAAGACCCGATCACCTCTAGAAAAAGAGAAAGGGGGACACTTTATACAGTTGATGGAAATCGTTCAATTATTGGCTTCAACTGAAGATGTCAAACCTGCACGCCTGATCATTGATGGTCTGAATCAACGCGATGATGAATTCATTATTCGATTGCTTCGCGGCTTGGATACGATCTTTCGCCGCGAGAGTTATGCATCAACCCTTAGGGTAGTTATTACGTCGCGTATGGCCGACTCGATTCGAGGATTTGCACTGTCAAACTACCATATTGAAATCACCCCTGATCTAATCGTTCATGTTCAGAGAGTTGTCGACGAAGAGGTGGATCGCATCATATTAAGCCGCCGGATAGCCACTGTTGGACGGGCTTCTATTTCTGCTGTCGTCGTTGAAAGGTCCAACGGCAGCTTTTTGTTCGCATCAGCAGTTCTCAAAGAACTCTGGTACATCAGATATACAGGGTAAAATTCAGTTTTCACTCTTCTCACCAGTTGTCTCTCGACTATGGAAGCCATATACCAGCAAGACATGAACCGCCTTTGAACAGAGCGCCCCGATTTGTTCGAAGGCGGTTCAAATTATTTGCATAGCAAGATCAACCTTGAAAATACAAGAAGCCAAGGAAGTCCTGCGTTTTTTGAACC
This sequence comes from Fusarium concolor, assembly GCA_013184415.1. Classification (NCBI taxonomy): domain Eukaryota; kingdom Fungi; phylum Ascomycota; class Sordariomycetes; order Hypocreales; family Nectriaceae; genus Fusarium; species Fusarium concolor. The sequence continues at coordinate 23,053 of JABCJY010000299.1, read as the reverse complement.
CGGAACCATTCAAACAGCAAAACCACCTTTCGTATTGCTCGCTCAGTGGGACGCTGATGCTGTTATTAGAGAGATTTTTTTCAGAAGCTTTTGAACCTCCCCCAAAACAATTCCTACACAGAATACGCGATATGATCCCGTATATTTCATCAAAATCAACCCAGTGGGCCGAAGAAGAGCTTAGAGTGCTGGTAAACCATGTTTGGGAAGGCACAACGGCCCTCCATTATGCTGCAGCTCAGTCAGGGAGGGCATTGGAGTCATTGCTCCCTTTCGCAGACAACGTAGATTTACCAGATAGCGAAGGGTCAACTCCGTTGATTTTGGCCGCTGTCGGTGGCCGATACAGAAGCGTAGAGGCTCTCCTCAAGGCTGGGGCTCACGTGGATGCCGTTGATCCATGGAACCAGACGGCGCTTTTGGCTGCTGTAGACACTGGTTCAGTAGACGTCGCTCAAACTCTTCTACAATATAGGTCCAATCCTAACATTTCTTCTGTCAGTGGACATTCGCCACTCGCACTTGCCACGTCTGCTGGTAGGTTGGAGATTGTCAGCATGCTTCTTGATCATGGAGCAGACCCCAACCTTCGAAATGGACGACGCAACTCGAGCGCCCCAATACATATTGCGGCCAATAAAGGGCATCCGGATGTGATGATCGAACTATTGAAGCGTGGGCGAGCCCCTATCCTGATAACATCAAGGAACCGAGCCCTTTTCGTACTGCGTGCTTCGAAGGCTGGCTGGGTGTAATAGAAGCCTTCTTGGAAGTCATTGACGATACTGACGAGTTGGTCAGTTTTCAATGGAGCTGGGCTGGGGCTCCATTACGGGCAGCGAAATCAGGAGGTAATTGGGATGTCGTGAAGCTGCTGCTCAGTAAGGGCGCCGATCCAAACTTCAAGCCGCAGTCCAAGATTGGCCGGGGCAAGACTGTCATCCACGCAGTCGCTGAAGGAGGTAACATCCAAGTTTTGGAGGCCATTCTTTATGCAACAAACGATCCTTCTATTGAGATGCGCGACCGAACCCAGCGAACACCTCTCTGGTATGCTTGTGCTGAGGGGCGGGAAGATATGGTCAAATATCTGCTTCAAAAGGAGGCGTCAACTAATGTGACCTTCGCTGAAGGGGAAAATATCATACCTACCATTATCCTCGGCGGCTCCGAGAATATACTGAAACTCGTGCTGGAGAATAACCCCAATCTCGACACAGATTGCGTCGCACCGAATGGTGAGACCCCTTTATTCCACGCAGTCAATTCCGGAGACGACAAGATTGTCTCAATACTTCTGGAACATGGTGCAGACGTTAATAGAAGATCGAAATATGGAAATGTTCCACTATTTGGAGCTATCCTCAATCGCCCCCAGGAGAGGGCATTGTAGATTCTGCTTGGACATGCATCCACCGACCTCACTCAACGAGACTTCTTTGGTCGAACTGCCCTTCAAATTGCACAGCAGTCTGGATGCCACTCAATGCCTGCTATGGTATTAGGTGCTGCCAAAGACTTGGACACTGAGAGAATGCTTACCGAGGCTTGTGACATGTATGGACTGAACGCCTATGACCAGACACTACACCTGAGGCTAATAACCCTCCACCTTTCGGCCTTTGTATCGAGGCCATCCGCCGAGATGCTCAAAGCTTGCTCAATGATTTCGATCTTCATGCAACTAGATGGGAGCGTCTTGGGAAGTTTCTATTGCAGCTCAGGTTGCTTGGTTTCGCGCAGGTCACTCTTCAAAGGAGTGTTCGAGCTGTTGACACCGCACCACTTGTTTTGGCGCATGACAGCTACTGCGATATGTGTTTCGAGACTATTGTAGGCACTCGTTACGTTTGCTGTACCGGCTGCACCATCGACCTTTGTGCTTGGTGCGTGAATCAGCCTTCAAAGCCAGGATGTCGCCTTTGGACATGCTACTACCACTACTTTTATGCTGTAAATATTCCGAAATATAAGCTTCCCGGTGGAATATTGAGGAAGGAGATTGGATTGCATGAGCCTTCAAGGCTATCGCCTATCGAAGAAGAGGCCTTGAAAATGGGCGCCAGTGAGCCAGAAGCGAAGGCGCAGGAACACGGTGATTATCAGCGGTCTGTCCCTCAGCATCGTACGGGAAAAGGATTGGATGATGTTTCAGTATTCTTGAGTGACAGTTCGAACAACTATACCCCGGCAGTTGAATCTCTCTCAGAGGAGCCCCTGACAGCGGTGGCCAGCTACCCCTTCAACAATAACGGGCCTTTCGGCGATGGACCTAAGCAAGCAAGCATATTAGCAAAAGAGGAGTGGTCAGATAGGACGGAGGACGAGCTACGCGAGTTCCTCGATGCAGTTCTCAAGATCTTCACCACGGACCAGACACCTGATAAAATCATTAAATGGAACTTTTCCGTAGAAGACTGGAAGTTGGTTCTCCAAGACGATACTCTAGAGTTGTCTCAGAGGGAAGCGGTCGAGAACTCTCTGATAGTTCGACCTGTACGAAAATGGACCCCGCTCGAGCCCTACACAGATGCATACTGTTGCCTCTCTGGACTTGCGTATTTCATGGCAGATAAACGACTCTATCTGGCTACAACTAGGCTAGTATTTCGAGGGTACGAAATGGGGGCTTCGAAGAAGAGGAAGTGATTGCAGAGGCTTCATCGAAAGGTAATATTCCCTATAAATCACGATGGGGAGGTCGCAGCTTGAAGAGACAGCTTTGTCGAAGTCGAATTGGAAGGAAGAGAATTAGTAGAATTGATTTGCAAGCTGGTTGAATAATGCTCGATGGTAGGCTCGTTATTTATGGTTTCTCATAGAAGGGCCAGGGGGTGTTCAGTTGGTCAGGCACCCTGTTCTGCAACCGTCAGAACGTTTCGTTCACTGCCAGATCATCTATATGCACCAAACCAGTGATTAGGGGGAACAGACCATGAGTTGGATTGTTCAGGGATCCACTTCCAACTGACAGTTACGGGCACTCATCCCTTTACAAAACCTCCCGCCAAATCATTTCTCCCTTCTGTTCTTTTCCTTCTTCTTCCTCATCCCCATCCGAGATAATTACTCTTACTTCCACCACATCGTGACATTCGCATAGTCTAGAGCAACTGATATCTTGGATTCTTGACCTTGACTACTCTCCCGGGAGGGAGATCACCATCTTTGGGATTTTCTACCCACAATCACTCATCGAAGAACAAGAGACTCAACACCTGTTTTTGCTCATACTTGTAAGGGAGATCCTCTAGGATCATTAATACAGAGAGTGCTAACTTACAAGACAGGAGAACTACTAGTCTTGAGACAGCTTTTTTGTCTGAAGAACACTCGCAAAGCGCACCGCTGTTCGCCTCCACAGAAGCAAAGTAAAGCCTACATAGCCCATTATTCGCTTTCTTAGTAATTTTTCCACTCTTCTAGGTGCGAATACGATGGATACTGACTTATCATAAACTAGGAGCAATCATCACACACTTACCCCTTATCACTTACTCACTTACAAGAGGGCCGTCATTTCCTGAGAAGGTCTATCATCAAGAATCTTCTACCACCCCCTTTTTATCACATATTCATCATGGACCTGGACGCTCAGACATTAGTCGATGAGTATGTTGCGATTGGCGACCACGCAGGCATTCCGGACGAACACGTTTGTATCGCTTGTACACTGCAGACCCGAGAACGGGCCGAGTTCTATTGTATGGCATGTCTAGAACTCAGCTCAGGCTGGAACTGCTGTAATCTTTGCTTGCGGTCTCTCCCATCCGTCGGTAACAGAGGCTTCTGCCATCGGTGTGTCCCGACATCAGTCCCCGACATCAACTGGATACAAGCCAAAAACGACGCAATCTTTGTTCTTGCGTCGTTTTACCAGCCGATGCCTTCTTGTTCCGACTGCGGAAAGTTTCTTGACGGCGGTGTTTTGTGCAAAGATTGCGAAGAACGCGACTCGGACCTCGACGATGAAGAAGCGGACGAGCTCAACGCACTCCAGGGCGAAGAGGCCATCATGTCTGGACTATACCCATGGCCTACTACTCACGAGGGGGCTTAGAAATCCCACTCGCCGGCTTTGTCCAAACCTGAACTACCCTCGGTAGTTAATGCTGGTCTCACAATGGACTGGTTTGTTGAACAGCTCCAACTGGAGCAGGAATGGGCGAAACTATATCCCCATGCACTCTCTCCCATTGCCCAGTCAGGGATCTTTTTCATCATGTCGAAATTCGCTCCATCAGAGGCTTGGGACAAAATGAAATCTCTGATCTTGGCCAACAAGTTCCTCAATGGCCTCATTCAAGGTCACAGGGTCGAAGGCAACCAACAGTGGCTCGTCTGCAACCCATGGGGAAACCCATCTAATATGCCCAACATCGACCCCAGTGGGCCTCACTATCCTTCTCCACTTGAATGTCCGAAGGCGAACTTGCGAGAGATTTTCTCGGAATTCTACAACACGGTGCTGTGGGCCCGAGTGGCGGACGTACATGCAGTCAAGGGTCGGAGCCCAGCTGGAAACCGCGCATACGCCCAACGCATATATCCAGGGAACAGTAAATTACCTTCTTTGATGGGATGTCATCTTTGGGTCTCTCAGGATGCAGGCGTGCCTTGCGAACTCGTTGTCTATCAACTGGCCGATGAGAACTCTGGTGTATTGAAGCCCGTCACATCCCTCAAGCACTCCCAAATGGGCTCGAAGCCAGCTCCCTTCGTCAACCCCGCCGTTCTGTCCTTGGAATATGAGAAGAACCATCCTTACTGGGGGCAGCTTGGTCCCCAGGAGAGAAGGCAGCCCTGGGAGCTCCTAGAGAGCATGGGCAGGCTCTCCGTTGAAGACCCACCCAGCCAGCAGATGAAGATGCTGGCTCAGATGCATTACTGTATCGACAAAAGAAACCCATCCTACCCCGATCAAGTCTCAGATCTCCACAGGAACAATCTGGATTGGCAAACCCGACCGCAGTACCTCCTTTTACGGCACCCTCGGGCAATGCTGGTGAATACCAACATTGGTCCCAACACCTTGGAAGTGCCGTTGAACGCATACATTGGATCACCGAGTTTGATGCGTAGCCCTAACTTTGGGTTTGCCATGCAACCTGCCAGAACTGAAGTCCCTGGCCAGACCTTCCAGCGAGTGCAGGCAGTGTTAAGTATGGAGGCTGAGCTATTCAACACGGCCATGCAGTTCAAGAAGGATGAGGTCGATGCCGAGAGCTAGTCCGAGAGTGACTCTGGGGACAATTCTGAGAGCAGTTGAGCTGTCGAGATCAGAGGCGGCGATCTGCGATGACTGTGATTAATCAGAAATTGATGATGGCAGGCCAGTGTTGGGAGCTGAGACAATGCAGGATACAGAAAGAAATTGGAAGGCCAAGGTGTGGTAGGCCTATGTATAAGAGAAAATGATTTTTTGTTTGATGTGTAAAATTAAGTAAATCGTGAAGGAAATCGTGCACTAGATTGATTAATATGGCGTTATACTGGCATGGAAGTCGTTTCTGAGATCCAAACCTGGTATAACTGTCATTGAGTCCATTCCGTGACAGACATTCCTCCAAATCGAGATTGTAGACAATATATCGCACTTATACTAACCGACCTGACTATAACACTTTCGAAATTATAGAACTAAAACTGTTTTCATGAATTCCATTATATTAAAAGAGGCTTTCATTTATTTATAGCCAACTTTATCAGGACATGACACAATTTCAACCACGAAGTACCAGCTAACTACCGAACCATACTAAAGTAACCTACCATTACAGATCAAGTTGTGATCAAAATTGCCAATCAACACTCTCTCGCAATATCACCACTTGGCATGGAAACCGAATATTCGAGTCCCAACTTGACTGCTTTGCCCGCGTTCAACGAAACATCCCAGGAGACCTGTCCACCCTTCTTAAGAGATGCCGTCGCTTTGCCCCAGTCCTTATCCTCTCCAATCTCACGCCCTGGGGCTCCAGCCGCCAGACGCGGTCCCTCAACAGTCAGGCCACGAGGGCTCAACAGCTCGACTCGCAGACGATCATCTTCAGAAACAGGAATCTGATCCAGTACCAAAATGTTGATGGGCTTTTTGGCTGTGACGCGGGTGTTGTGCACCGTCACGGCACGAACATAGACGGAGCTGTCTTCTTTGCTGAACATGCCACTTGTGCTTCTTCGAACATCTGGCTTTGGATACATGACTCTGATCGCCGAGTCAACTCCCAAACTAAGAGTGAAGACCTCACCAGAGCTGCATCGAGGAATTTTGGTCTGGCCCATGAAGCTACCGTCAAGCGTGAGGCTAGCAGGCCCACGAAGTAAGGTAAGTTTGCTATTGTTCTTGAGCTTAGCCTTGAGGTAAGCTGCTGGTTGATATTTTGCCACGATAGTGTGGCTGAACAGGACATTCGTGAACTGCAGACGAGCAACGCGTTGCTTCGAGACGGTGAACTTGGGCACCAGGGTCTTGAGGCCAGGAAGATCGAAGGTTGTTGTAAAGCCAGTCTCTTCAACAAGAGAGTTCTGGAACTCAAGAGATGGTGGAGCATCCGTCATTGTAGTATCATCATGCAAAAAGGAGTCAAAGTCGAAATCTGCCAGCAGATCCGTGCCTGGGATCTGCTGCTGCTGCTGTTGTTGCATCTGCTGTGCCATCTGTTGCTGCATCATCATCTGCGGCTGACTATGCGACTGAGGCGGGCGCATGTGTTGCGATTGCATTTGCGCCTGTTGCAGAGCTCGTTGGTGCATTTGCTGCTGAGGCATCATTGAAGGAGGGCCCTGAGCTGCTCCAGGCGGAGGCAAGCCCGTGGAGTCTTGCTCCTGTCTGGCCATCATCAACCTCTTCTTGTTCTGCTGCTCCAATAACATCAGCTGCGTCTGATAGTCAGTCAAAGCATGACCCTGGAAACCAAACATGTCACGCCTAAAGTTGGGCGGCTGTTGTGGCGTCTGTTTCTTACTACGCCAAGCAGCCTGTTGCTGAAGCTCTTCCATACTTTCGAAAACACCGTTCTCGGCAGAGGAGGGTCTCTTGTTACCCTTGTTATCCAGTTTGATGCGCCAGGGTGTGAGAATGGGAATCGCCTCATCGAGACTCGAGGAAGTGGCCTGAGAAGTTGACAGGGTGATCTTGCAGTTCTCCCAGGTCTCGGACGTAGTATTGTGCAGTCCAGCATCGAAGCAAAGCGTGCCTGTGGAGTCGACTGTTGAGAGCCGGATGTCATAACTGGGAGTCCAGAAGGCCGAGTTGGTGACATACGACAAAACGAGGTTGCATGAAGATGTGTCTTCCACATCTGCAGTCTTGCTCCGCGGTCGTTGAACAAGTTCAACCTCGCTGGATACTGATTCTCGACGAGATGAAGCTGGGGTGTAGGATGAGTTCACCTCAAGTTGGATATGAATGGAATAACAGTATTGAGGCCAGCAGCGTGCGCGCTCGTTGCGAATGCGCTCCTTTTCTTTTCGACGCTCCTCAAGACGTTTCATGCGCTGTTCATGCTTCTTCTGTACGACCTTCTGGATCTTGGCCTTGTTCCTGGCCTCTTTCTTCCTGAACTTGTCTCCAAGCTTGGTCAAGCGTGTCTGCTCTTTGGTGACGCTATTGATAGCTTCCGTAAGTTCTCGCTCCCGCTGTACACCGATCAAGCGGTCTTCAAACGCTTTATGGTGCTCTTTCTTATAGGTATCAAGCATGTCGCTAATGTTGATGCCTTCTCTCTTGTCAAGAGACTGGGAGTAGATATTAAGAACCTTGATGCGTTCATCAGCATTACCAATGGTTTCTCTGGCTCTCTGCTGTTCATCTTTAAGCTCGATGAGCTTCATCTTGGTTTCCAGCAGCGCCTGGTTATTTGGTTCTTCTGGAAGTTCATCTTCATCTTGGTCGTCATCTTCACTGTCGGATTCATCTTTGTCCGAGTCTGGATAGACCTCGTCAAAGATTTCACGGTTGGGGAGGAACTCGACGCTGATGCCCGTGATGGTAGCAGCACCGCTACCTTCAACCGTGACTGAGTTCTTGTCAATGGTTGGGCTCAGACCAACCACGGATATTTCGTTGATACCGGGCTGAGATGGGTTAGTAAAAGAGGAATTGTTGGCTATCTTGGCCATACCTTGAGAGGGACATCCTTGATCTCCCGCCTGACCTGGGCTTGGGCAGGGAAGAGGGTGACAGAGCGTGTACCAAGGTCGCGAATCTTATATTCGACTTTATGGCTAACGTCTGCGGCAAAGTCCGAAGGAGAGAGGTCCATCATGCTGATGAACACCAGGTGGGATTACTCGAGGGCCAACGGCGAGCGGAAGGTGTCACAGTGATAGGTAGATAGTACAAAAGAAGTATAGGCAGAGAGGATGGAGTGATGGCGGGCTGTCTTATGTAGACAGAGAGGACGATTCGAGGTGGGTGAGAGGGGAGAAAAGGAAGAGGGCTGTTGAGCATGCCAGAAGAGAGGTCAGAGGAGGGGGGAAGTCGAGATACTTATACTCGAACGACAGAAGCTGGGGACAAGGAAGCTTGAAGATTAGAGGTCACTTGTACCAAAATAAGGCAGAAAAAAACCAGAGCGCAAAACCAGACATGAGGTTGAAAGAAGTGTAAGACTTGGATGGAGTATCATCATAATCACTAACACGAGCCGATGCTACTTAGCATTCAGACGCCAATTGATGAATGAAGACAAATTGATCCTAGTTGTTTGTTTCCATGGGAAAATGACACTTGATAAGCAAAATAGCACGACACGAAAATATTGTTAGCAGAGCGGCCGACTCGTATAGGAGAGAAAGACGAGAGAGCGAGGGAGCAAGAGTAGATAGAAGGGAAAATGGTGGGGGATGAGTGAGCCAGAGCCAGTTCTGTTCTGGGGTCTGGGCTGCCTGCTGATTCATTTGGACGCCTTATTCTTATGCCTGAGAGTTCAGGTATCATCATGTTCGTAGACCACATCAGGTCACATTTTTGGACAGAAATGAGTAATATGATATAATTATATTGTGAGAAGGTGTTTATCTAGTTTTTATGAGTATTTCTTGTGGTTACAAATGATTCAGTCCAAGTATCATCTCGATATCAAACAGGCCATCTACTTCAGGACCCACCCTAGAGCTCACTCAGGATGATAGCTACCATACTACCTTGCCTACTCTTATTCACGAATACAATCAGATAAATCTTTGAAATAGTGTTGGAATTTGATTGCAAACAGAAATACTTGCTGGATCATACGTCACATTTTCTGGCCAAACTCAATGACTCATGCCCATATGACATTTGGTGATTTGCCAACTTCATCACATGTGCATCGCAATCAACTTTAACAAACCGACCTGGATGCTGATACAATGCACTTCAGCATCTATAAAATGCCATGGATCTGGCTAACATTATCTAGACATGATACCTATGCAGATCAATTTTCGTCGTTTTTGCTAACATCTGATGTTCGGCCACTATCACTTCTATGATCACGCCTATCATCGTGGGCAACACCCTAGACAAAGACGTGAACCACCTCCTCAAGGATTCTACCACGGACCTCGCGCGATGAATGGCCTCGCTGATATCGATTACGATGATGCTTTTCAATATCTCGACGCGGACCTCAGCCGCAGGCTTCGGTTCAATGCAGCACCTCATAGAGGCCCAGATGGAAGACAAAACATTATTATCGTACACAATGATTTCGAACGCGGGCTCGCTAGAGAAAGATTCAGCATTGACAAAGATGTCTTGTTCACTCTGTTACCCAGAACCAGAGATGCACCGAGACGGGGAATTCTGTCGCTGAGGGAATTATTCTTCCCTCCTTATCTGAGGCAGGTTCCAGTGCAATCCATTCATTGGGCTCTTGGCTTTGTGTTTCGGCACCTTTCAGAATACTCAAGAACTGGCACGATGGAAATGTTTGAAGCTGCTGTGCAGGAAATCGAAGATGACCCAATTCGCCACCTTGCAATCAATCAATGGAAGGCCAAAATGCACGCTCTGTGCGTTGTGCTCGACAATGGCAGAGGCCTTGGGTGCTCAGAGGGCCTTCTGCCCAAAATTCTTGACTTTTTCGAATTCATCATCCGAGATGTTCAGAATCTTTTAGGATGGAATGAAACAGCAGATCTCTTTGAAGCATTTGCAGGCATTGTTCGGACAAATCAGGGAGATTTGATGCATCAAATCCGAAGGGTCTGGAACGGATTTGACCCAGAGGTTCAGGAACAGGTGCTGGAGGATATGAGACGTGCACTGCCGGTTGAGGATATTGATGGCAAGGCGCACCGCATGTATAGAACATTGGGATACTAGCAATCATAAGCCGCAATGGCCAGAATGAGGTATAAAGAGAGTCCCATTCATTACTTGATCTGTCATTTTGTGCAAAATATGCAGTATTCAATAGTTGCAAATCATATCACGAACTGCATAAGTCATCCCCAGCCTCACGAATTCCATCACCCCACCTCTCTCTCACGGCCTATTCTCCCCCGGCCACTCGGACGTCATGGCCTGGCCTCGTTTATTCATTTACCAGCCTCTCTCGCTCTCCACCACAAGAGTAGCCAGCGCATACATACATACTCACTTTTTGTTGGTCACGTTGGGCAAAAAACCACCTGTTTGGTGAGCTGCCACGGACAGTCTATCTGTTCATTTGTTCATTTATACTTGCTTTTTCGAGCCGAATCTGAATTACCTGAACGCCCATAATGTCTGAATCTCGCAAGTCAAACAAGTCACCGCTTCAATCACTGGATCCTCAGCCTATCCGCAGTCCGTCTCCCTCGCGGGATCGGGATCGGGACCGACGAGACCGTGGATTGGATCGAGGTCCAGAGAGAGCAAAGTCATACCCAGGCCCCGAATCTCAGTATGGTCCTCAACCTTTTGGTCCTCAAAACTACAACCCTCAAGACTATGCGAACCAGAACTATAACCCTCAAAACTACGACTCACAGGGCTATAACCAGCCATACAACCCTCAGAACTATCCTCCCGTTTCAGGCCCTCACACAGGACCCAGCAACCTCCCGATCCGTCCAGTATCTGAATCATATCTTCCCAACCATGCCGGAGCAATGGCCAGCGCATCAACCCAGCAATTGATTCCCGCCACAACCCCGAGTGACCTGCGTGAACTCCAGGCTCTCAGGACGAATTGCCAATTCAATCTGCGCGAGTACATGAGCCTACAGCGCCAGCGACGAGGCGGCGACTCGGCCGTCTCGGCTTATGAGCTTGAGACACGCATTCGGAACCAGACGAACATGGTGCTGAATGATCTGAGGATCTTGCAGGGTGAGGTGCGCGGTATCGCCAAAGAAGCCGAGAACCACCGCTGGCGAAGATGGATCATCGGAGGAGCCATGTAAGTCATTATCCACTCAATTGGACTTGTAGCAATCAACTAACTTGAATAGTGCCACATTCATTCCCTTTATTCGTCGCTTCTGGCGCCGAAACGATGACGACGAAGATTCTCACACATCCGCCAACGACACCGAGTACGCCTTCAAAAAGTCAAAGGGCCTTCTCGAACACATCAAGAACGGTGTTCTGGGCAAAGGCCGGTTCGCCCAGCTGGCATTCATCGTGTTTGCCGTGCTTTTCGTGTTTTCTAACGAGGTGTCGATCCGGGTTGCTCGGACTGTTCAGAAGCGGCTTAAGAAGCTGGCTGCAAGGATCGAGCATGGTGACCCAGATGTCGATGATAAAGACATGAAACTTCTTGAGGGTTGGCGATGGAGGGTTTTGCTGTGGTGAGATGAAATCACAATGAGATTGTGAGCCGTATATAAGATGAGGACATGATTGTAACGAATTTGGGACGATTGCATTTACTGAGTATTTTTTGTTTATAGGACTGCAAGTTTTTGTATGATCAGATGAGTATTGAATATATTTTCGATGGTTTGCTGAAGTTGTTCAGAAGCAACTGCAATTGATTGCCATGCTTACAGTAGGTAGGCGTGTTTTAAAATTTGGGCCTGCAAGATGTTGCTAATTTACGGGACCTCCACTGGCGTCACTGGAGCCTGCAAACTCATCTTCATCACCAGCAATAAAAAATTCACAGGCATCACAACTTCTATTCCTCAAAACTTGCGAAACTTACGTGAATATAAATCAAAGCTTCTCATGAGCCCATCTGAGTCATTCGCTTTAGCCGTCAACAATGGGAGGAAAACGCAAAGCTTCACAAGACCTCCGAGGCTACTCGCTCACTGCTGGTGATGTAGACCAACGAACAGCCCTGGAAGGTCCCCCAAGGGATGAAATGGCTCGAGACAGTCATTATGCTGAGCTATACTCCAAACCACCTGATTTTCAACAGCTCGCCCTTCAAGATGCGGACTTTGCAAGATTGTGAGTATTCCAGCTCTTTAGATTTTAAAATGCCCATCTAATACATCACCAGATGGAACCAGCACAAGACTGACTTCTTCAATAACTCGGAATGTGTCATGCAGCTGACAAAAACACTTCTCAAGCTCGACTTTGGGCTGCAGCTTGAACTTCCCCAAGATAGGCTTTGCCCTCCTGTGAGTTTTGTCGTTCGTCAACGCGTCGTCCTATCTAACGCGTCTCACAGGTCACCAATCGACACAACTACATTTTATGGTTGAAAGGCCTCCTAGGCAGCTCCTCGTATGAGAAACAAAGCCGAAAAATTGTTGGATTAGATATAGGTACTGGAGCAAGTTGTATCTACCCTCTGATGGGCTGCACGGAACGTGACTGGGAGTTCATTGCCACTGGTAAATCTTTTCATCCATTGATCAGAACAGGACTAACATGAATAGATATCGATTCAAAAAGTATAGAATATGCCCGAAAGAACGTCACCTTGAACAAACTTCAACACAGAATCAATGTCATTGAGCGAAAACCAAATGAGGCCCTCATCCCCCTCGATGATCTAAACATTAACAGTATCGCATTCACCATGTCAAACCCACCCTTCTACAAATCCGAGGCAGAGCTACTAGAAAGCGCAAAGCAGAAGTCTCGTCCTCCCTTCACAGCATGTACAGGTGCCAAGGTTGAGATGGTCACCGATGGCGGCGAAGTTGCTTTTGTCGACCGTATTCTCAAAGAATCTCTTATCCTCCGAGAACGCGTGCAGTGGTACACATCCATGTTCGGGTTTCTCACAAGTCTGATCGAATTTATTGATAAGTTAAGAGAACACAAGATCGACAACTATGCCGTTACCGAGTTTGTCCAAGGTAACAAGACCAGACGATGGGCCATTGCATGGAGTTTTGGGAGCATGAGACCAACGCAACAAATTGCACGTGGCATCAAGACAGCGGTTTCCAAGAACGTGCTTCCCGAGATCACAGAAGAGGAAGTCATAGATATCCCTGTTCGCGAGAACGTTGGCGACTTTGCAGATCGATTCCGAGCTGAGCTTGAGAAGCTTGACTTGATCACCTGGGAATGGGACAATGGGCGCTTGGAAGGTACCGGACGAGCCACAGGTCGCGTGTGGGCACGAGCCTGGCGCAGAAGAAAACAGAGAGGAGAGACACAAGACCAAAACACAGGAGATACGAAGTGCGAGTTTGCTTTCAAGGTGCTCATACGGGTTGGCAAAGACCATGTATCGCTTCGTTGTCGTTGGCTGGAGGGGCATGATCCTGTGACGTTTGAGAGCTTTCGAGGATATTTGAAGAAGACGGCGGGTTCTATCTTCGGTCCTCGGAACGATGAGACCATGGCGCAGAGCTAGACATCATATAATCTGGCGACGGGGCCCGTGCAAGACAAAGTCGAGTTTAATAAGGACTGGCTGGGTACTAAGTCATAATACTACTTTATAACCTTCTGAAACATCTAAGCTTTGACTCTTGCCCGGAATTCTTCAAGGTCAGCCAAGACTTCTTCCTTACTCCTCTCCCTTACCAAAGCATCTCGAATAATATCCTGCTCCGAATCAGGTGCCATGTTCTCATTTCTTGGAGGGTTGTTATCCAGATTAGTCGGAAAAGGATATCCCTCTCCAACAGCAGATATGAGCATCTTGACCTCATCACTAAGGCCCTGGTCTTTGTATGCTACCGTCAGGACATCCCATGTACTCTCCACAAGTGGCAAAGCATTAACACTCTCCATGGGTTTCCCGAAAGCACTGCTGACTTGCACAAGATTGACCAGGCGATTGATATTCGCTGATTTGTTCTCCCCTGCCGCATGAAAGAGGGCCGGGTTAAACCACAACCCATCGCCCTTCTTCAACGGGAGCGAGATATAATTCTCCAAGAAGAATTCGTTGAACTCTGGGCGACGGTACGCCATGTATCCAGGAGCAAAGGCTTGGCTGAATGGCAAAAGCCTTGTAGGCCCGCTCTCTAGAGGTACATCGACATGAGCTATGGCGCCTTGGAGTGTCAGGCATTGGCTTGCAACCTGCATAGCTCGAGGATATCTGCCGCAGCTCTCCGCGGACATAAAACCCAAGTGATAGTCACGATGCGAAACTTGAGGTTGCCCTCCCGGCCGGACGTTGTTGACTTGAGTAGTGATGCGGTACCCTGGACCAAGCCATGAAGAGAAGATGAGGTCGAGGTAGGGGTTTGAGTAGTAGCTGAAGAACGAAGATGGTTCTTGGAGGCCGTGTTTGCTAAAAGAATTCCAGATTCGGTCGTTTTTACCAGCACTGGCGAAGTGGTCACCTGCTGTCTTTGTGCCTTGGCTCTCCTTTTTGATAATGTCTTTGAAGGCAGCCGTTGATTTATCGATCACGTCGAGCTCGGTGTAGAGATCCGCTGTGACAAATACGCCCGGCCCGTGAAGAAGAACTCTGTACCATTCATCTTGAAGTGAAGATTTTTGGTCCTCGGTTAAGGTTGAGAAGTTGGCAAGATTGTAGACTGGAACGTTCTCCCTGATGTCTGCAGCAAGTGGGTAGTCTTCTTTGGTGGCCTTTTGGGAACAAAGAGCTTTGAAGGCATCAATCGAGGGCAAAGACGAGTGGTTGAAAAGACGAGCTTGTCCCTGATCGGCTAGGATGCCACAGTCTTCATGTCCATTGGTGGTCATTTTGCGTGAACTCTCGTGATAGAAGCTAAGAGCAGTTTGTACTTCATATCGGATGGGAGCTTCCAGCAAAGAAATACTCAATGTTCGGTGAGAATTCCGAACAAAATAATCGTTCTCATGACCTAGATGACTTCACTTTGCATTGGGGAAATAGAAAATGTTTGGCTTCAATGGAAATCATGAGGTGTATTGAAGTGCTGTGTGAAGGCTCAGGCTTATGCGACCCAACAATAACGCCGAATAATTTAACCGGAATAAAATGACAAGGGATCAATGGTTACGTACATATCAAAGTCGGAAGTTATTCTCGAGTCCTATTAATAAGTCACCTTTTGGGATAATTGTGCGGGGACGATTGGGGGGTTCATTTTGAGGAGACTTCAGCCACATCACTTGTTGTCAATTAGATGTGTAACCTTGATCTATCTCCCAGGAGATATTGAATAAGGTTATATAACAAGCTACATTCAAAGCTATCACAGCTGCATCCTTATTTGAATTCTGGTCACTAATTTGCCGCCTTGCTAAGAATGGCCGGGTTGAAAGAACAACTCGAATTGGACATCTTTACGCATATAGAACACGTTGTTGCGCTTCCTCAACAGGAGTATGTAATCGGACGATAACTGATATCAGAAGGAAGAGGCATATAAGAGGAACCTATTTTACTATTTTTATCTTGGAGACCATTCTTCTTGATCTCGGTCGTTATCTTATGAGACTTTCCCGCCTCGTCATTATCATACTAAATAAACCAATTCTTTTTGCTCGCTTATTTCTTTTCATGCAACTCCCACTTTAATTGTTGAGGTTGCCAATGGTAATGGATTTGATGTTCTGGTACTCAGCCATACCATAAAGACTGCCCTCCTTTCCGTAGCCGCTCTCCTTGACACCACCGAATGGTGCCTCAGCAGCACTGATCTTGCCCGTGTTGGCACCGACCATACCGACCTGCATCTTGTGGGCAACACGCATGACGCGGCTGATATCCTTAGAGAAGAAGTATCCAGCAAGACCGAACTCGGTGTCGTTGGCTAGACGGATAGCATCCTCCTCGGTGTCGAACTCGAAGACGGGGGCAAGGGGTCCGAAGGTCTCGTCCTTGGCGACGGCCATCTCTTGTGTGACACCAGTGAGGACGGTGGGCTGGTGGAAGAATCCGGGGCTGTCGGGAGTGCTGCCACCGGTAGCGATCTTGGCACCCTTGGAAGTGGCATCGGCGATGTGCTCCTTGACCTTGTCAACGGCGGATTTGTTGACGAGAGGGCCTTGGGTGGTGGACTTGTCGAGACCGCCGCCCATCTTGAGGGCGTTGACCTTCTCAACGAGCTTGGCGGTAAACTCTTTGGCGACGCTCTTCTGGACGTAAAGTCGGTTGGCGCTGGAGGCGCATTAGTTAACATTCAATGAACAGAGAACAGGCAACTTACCAGACACAAGTCTGACCAGAGCATCGGAACTTGCAGAACATGGCGCCCTCGGCAGCGAGGTCGAGATCGGCATCCTCAAAGACGATGAAGGGAGCGTTTCCACCAAGCTCCAAGCTAACCTTCTTCAAGGTACCAGTAGCAAGCTTAGCAAGGTATTTGCCAACGCCAGTAGAACCAGTGAAGGAGATCTTCTTAACAAGAGGGTTTGTGCACAACTCGGTAGCAGCCTGGCGATCACGAGTAGGGAGGACCTGGATGGTAGCGGGAGGAAGACCAGCCTCGATAGCGAGCTTAGTGAAGGCGAGGGCGGAGTAAGGAGTCTCGGAGGGGGGCTTAATGACGACGGAGCAGCCGGCGGCCAAAGCGGGTGCGATCTTGCGGGTGATCATGGCGGCGGGGAAGTTCCAGGGTGTGATGATACCGCAGACGCCAACGGGCTCACGGATGGTCATGAGAGTGGTGTGAGGCGAGGACGAGGGGATGGTGACGCCGTAGGATCGAGTGGCCTCCTCAGCGAACCAGGAGATGAAGCTGGCAGAGTAGATGACCTCACCCAGGGCCTCAGAGTAGGTTTTTCCGTTCTCGAGAGAGAGGATCTTGGCGACTAGAGTTTATGGTTAACATTGGATCAAAAGCAAGTGATAAGAGCTGGCATACGGTCCTCCTGGTGAGCGAGCACCAGGTCGTTCCACTTCCTCAGAAGGGCGCCTCGGCTGGCGCCAGTTGTGCTGTCAAAATACTTGGTCTGAGCAGCATCGGCGCTCTTGATAGCGTTCTGGAAGTCCTCGAGGGCACAGTTGGCGACCTGGCCAAGGACGGTGGCCGTAGAGGGCTCTAAAGTACTGGTCAGCTTCTGTAAACTCAATACTCATGAGGAGGATGTCACAAACCAAAGACGTCGAACTTGTTTTCCTTGGCGACCCATTTTCCATCGATGAAAGCATCCTGGATGAAAAGGCTCTTGTCCTTAAGCTATTGAGTAACTAATTAGCATCGTGAATCTTCGTCAATGTCGCAGAGAGGCAGAGCTTCATGACTGAGGGGCAACATACGCCGGCAATGACCTCCTTGTGGTAGTTCTCAGCCATTGTGTCTATGTTTGTGATTCTCAAGATGTGAAATTCGCTCAAGTACAAGTGAAGCCAGATTCAAAGAATGAGAAGAGAGAGAAGGAGAGGAAATGCGAGTCAAGCTGCAAAAGGTTCCGGTCTCCCTCCAAGTAAATAAAAAAGAAAGATCCACGAGAGCTCCTAACAGACGTCACATGGACGCGCTAAACGTTTTCAACCCCACCGTTAACCGTTGCATTGTGTGTGTACACTACATTATTGCTTCAATTGAGGCCAGTCATGTTGAAGATTGGCCCAATTCCGGCTTCAATTGGGGTCATGAAGCTGCGAGGTCGGGGGCGCGGAGGGGAGAATTGCTGTAAGCCAGGCTGGACCTCACTGAGAATGCCCCAAATTCGCCTTTGGAGGAACCGGGATGGACCGGGACCGGGCCGGCGTTGATTCACGGCTCCGGCAGTTGGAGATCGGGAATTAGGTTCCGGCTCCGGGAACCGATGGCGTTCATGCTCATGTATGTACAGAAACCGTGCATTTCTATTGCTGTTTAGGGGTTGGGACGCCAAAGAGGTTGTCGACTCGATTGGCTTCTGGGGTGAGAGTATCTGGGGAAAAGTGTGGAGATGGCCTCCCATCATGAGTTGCCCAGGAGCGTGTCAGGCACAGTTGGACTTCTCATGAGAGCGTCTTTTCTCTGGTTTGTCAGCATATTATATGGAGAATTGGTATACTGACAGACCCGACGATTCAACGGAACCGAAGTGGGCATTGTGCTGCTTTGTAGGCATTCCCAACTCCAGGTCCGGTTGCTTGACCGGGCCGTACTGGTTCTTTTGAGGGTTTCAATACAGTATGCAACATCATGGCCTTTCCAAGCGACCATTGACCTCGGTTTTGTTCCTTTCGTGTCGGTGCATTGCACTGCAGATTGACTTTATAGAATACCTGAACTGAACAGAGCCTGCACCATCCAAAAGTGCAATGGCGTGCATGAATCAACTGTGAACAACCTCTCAAGGCTAACTCGCTTCTCCATTTTATCCCCGCTGCCATGATGGTGATGTTCTGTTCTTGCACCAACTCCGACAGATCCCGGCCGGCTCATGCCACCTCCCACTTCAACCATCGCGCGAAACTTCTCCATGCGGAAAATTTAGCTATGTGTTAGACTACCCCACAATCTGGGGAGAGCAAAAGGATTGTTTTTCAATTCCAAGATATCCATCCGTAGACGAACGGCAGAATGGTTCTTCAATACCACAATCGCCAACAACTCCCAGCATGAGCCAGATCTGGATTAAGTACATAATCCGGATTCATTGGCCTTTCACTTTATTCACGAACGCCTTTTGGTCTAGCGAGCAGGCAATAGTAGCCCAGTGTATCATGATGCTGCTATGGCATCACCAGCCTGTGGTTTAACCAACAATGCTTGATTCATCCAAGTGGACAAGCCCAATATTAAAGTCAGTAATGGACATCAAGCTCGGTAATAAGCATTAAGCTCAGTAAGAAGGTCAAGCCCAGTAATAAGCGTCAAGCTTAGTAGGAAGGGTCAAGCCCAACAGAAAGAAAAAGTCAGCTATCAGGAGGGCTGCCCAAGGCCTATTTATATTGCAGACTCATCAATCGGTCTCTTTGATCCCTCCAAACATCTCAGCTGAGGATCAATCACCCTTGCGTCTTCCGTGGATGGCCTCAGCCTAACACCGATATGCATTATCCCATGCACTCGTCCGTGTCACCCGTGATGTCCCGCCTGTATCCTCCCAGCTCTAACCAGGGGCCCCTGAAAAGCTTTCTCCTCTTCTTGGAGCCCCTCGTGCGTTTGGTAACGCTGTGTTTGATTTCAATCGCCAGCTCGCAGCTTATCCTGAGTATTCTAACCAACACCTCATATACACCACGATGTCCTGATACACTCTGGTCACCACACTCGACTGCAATTGCGGGAAGGCTTGGGTGTTGACGGGATTATGTTTGCCCTTGTGCGACGGGGCCCAATTGAGTAGCCAGAAATAGACGATGATTGGACGTGAGAGGACGCAGCTTGCCGTTCGCAAAGCCCCTGTAAGCTGTAACATTATCCAACTATATTGACAAAGGCCAACACAGGCTTATAGGCACTGAGCGTAAGGTAGCTAGATATCGTGAACTGTCAAACATCCAAGACCCTGGGCCCTTGTATGATAGAAACAATTAGAAAATAGCATCCCCTCGGTATGCCTTGTCCACAGTGACTTTACAGACATCATTCTGCATCCTCTTTGCATCCCACATGACATAACCGATACCTCTCAGGCCGTAGATAAACCTCATCGGAGCAAAGGAATGGTCTCCTAAGCGGTATCTTTCATGTACCTTGTCATAGTGTACCTTTGTCCACATCTGCCTTGGGTGATCATCAGTTGCGACATCGTCAGCGTCAACTTCCCGAGCCAGCCGGTCCATATCTACTACACGCCAAACACCTTCTTTCTCATTGGGTCTTTTCCCACGGTTGAACGCTCCCAGATCTTCTTCAAGACAGCTTTGGCAAAGGTTACTAGCTTCACCAAGAGAGCACTGCCATTCTTCGTAGGTAGATGCCTTGAGAAGTCGTGTGAGACGGGGAAGCCCCAGAGATAGCTATGGTATTTTCAGTCAGCCTCAGATAATTCTTCATGTTTGAGAAACGACAATACATACACATTTCTGCTCTTCAAAGAGCTTGGTCTTTTCGTTTAGCCAGTCTGTCAGATTATCCCCCCATTGAAAGCCGTTGACAACAACTTGCCGATAGGCTGGAGTTGCAGACAAGATGGTCAGCATAACTATTTTCAGGGCGCAAGTTAGGACAATTCGTCTGAAATTTGTGTATGAAGGATTTAGAGGATATTTGAACTCACCGCCAGTTAAGCGTGTCTCGAGAAAGTCGTAAACACAAGCCAACTGTTCGTTGACCCAAGGGGAATGCCGATCAAAGAAGAGCTTCTTCAGATCCTTATCGGGGCTAGAATCTTCTTCCATTTCCTGGTCATCATCGGATGGGAAAAGATCGGGATCGTTCTGTTTATCAAGAAAGAGGTTGCAGTAGATCTGAAAACGATAGAATGCCCGTGAGATGCGGTATGCTTCACCGGAAGAAAGGCCTTGGTCGTCCGAGATAGAATCCTCTTGGCCTATACCATGGAGTTTTTTCAAGGAGCATAAAGTAAACTCATCCCTCAAGCCTGACAAAGCATCATCGATACGGCCAACTTGCAAGGCTTGCCCAACAGTCAAATGAAATGGACCACCGTCGACATTTTGAAGAGGGTTGTCGTAGCATTTTGTAAGAAATTCTTCCACGCTTATACCACTCGAGTCCCTTATGGCCTTTTGTGCTTTGTATGCAGTAACTGCCAGTGGTAACAGCTTATTGGGAATCTGATTTCGAAGGATTTCCAGAGGCAAAGATGGAGTGTCCAAAAGAGCCGAGTAGAATATTCGGTGGCTCAGTAAGATAGGAGGCAGCTGCTGGATGTTATCCATCAAACGAAGGATATCAGCGGCAAGATGAAGTGGCAAAGAAGATAGAGAAGCCATCGAGTGTCATTAATGATGGCTAACACTCGAACGACATCGTGAGACGCGCTGGGGTCATATAGGATACATAGGAAAATATCGGAAACATGTTGGCTCTTCAATGGCATGACTTGATACGGTGCCACGTTGATCAAGGCACATGAAGCTGACACTGTGGTGGCATTACTCTTCCCCCAAGGTGGTCTCATTCCTCTCCCCACACTCGCAGGTCATCTTGGGGTTGAAACGCGGGGAGACACAATACAGGTCTAGATCGATCTTAATAAGCGCCCGCTATGAGCGATATGTCACATAAAAATAGGTAACGGTTTCTTGCTCTTCGTATTATGTTCTGGGAGGTAATTATCTAGTTTCACGGTTGTTCAGCGCCTTAGTACAAGCAATATATATCCTAGCAAATTTCAATACACCCCATGCTATTTGTCTATCCAATTTCCCGATCTCATGTTCGCGTTGACTATCATTCGTCAAGTTTGACTGAGAAATAGCGCATCTGTTTTGCGAGTGGTTGCGCTAACCAAACTCCAGCGGCTTCTTCATCACCAACGGCCCGCCAGGGATGAGAGGCTCGGCCTCCTAGACTTCAGCAATGATCTCCTTGGGGGCCTCCTTCATACAAGCCTCTTGTTCAACCTCAACCGGGGGGACAACAATCCCAAACTTCTCGTAGGGGAAGTCAGTCAGGCTGAGCATGTACTCAGCCCAACCATCGTCAAGTTTACCAACCTGGTGTAGGTCAACTTCTCCGGCCTCACCAGTGCGTCCGGCAAGGACCTCGGCCTCGCGACCATCGTACTCTTTCTTCAACATGGGGTGAGGGCACCAGATCACGCGCATGCCAGCACGACGGCCGGCCTCGACACCAGGGACTGAGTCTTCAAAAACCAGGCATTCCTCGGGGGTAATGGGTCGTTCACCAGCTGGAAGGCTCTCGTTGATGGTCTTCAGAGCAAGCAAGAAGATATCAGGAAGAGGCTTGCCACGACCCGGGGTCAGACGGGAGTCGTCACCGAGAACACGGCGATGCGAGGGGAAGACAGAAAAGAGTTCCTCAAGGTGGTTCGTCTTGACGCGGAAGTTGCCAAGGTGCGAGCTAGTGGCCAAAGCAATGTGAACGCGGTGAGGTTCCACGCCAGACTTTTCCTTTTCTTCGGTAGTGGCAGCACTATCCTTGACCTCCCAGTATCGAGTACGGCCAAGGTGACCGAGCATGTCAACTATGCCGGGGAGAGGTTTGGTGTTGGGAAACAGCTTCTTCTGAAGCGCAGTGTTCTCAGCAATGTACTCTTCGGAGGTGATAGGAAGCTGGGCCCAGTCGTGGAAGATCTTGTTGGCTTGGGGACCAGGGCGGCCCTGAAGCTTGGCCTTGATGGACCAGGGGAGGGTTCCTTTGCCGTACTTTTCGAGGATGATGTTGACGCACTCGGTGTAGATGTCTTCGGTATCAAGGAGAAGACCGTCCATGTCGAACAGACAGGCCCGAACAGGCGGGAAACTAGAAGCAAATCAGCCGTTAGAAACACGTTCGCAACTACTTTAATCATAACTTCTGGAGAGCAGACATACTCGGTGCGAGGAGCCATTGCGCCAAGAAAGAACCCAAATGTGAATAAGGAAGGTGAGTCGAAGGGGTATCAAGAGCTGTTATGAGAATATGAAATGCTAGCAACTACAACGTGTAGTCTTAATGAAGTGAACGCTCGGCAAGAGAAGGGTTAATGACAAGAAAAGCGAGGCGATCGCGAGATTTTGATAAATCAATAAAGAGAAAGTCTCCATTGTCTATAGAAGCGCGGGGCAACTTTCGCTGTTTGATTCAGTCGGTGGGGCGGCAGTGAATCACAGTGAGTCCCTCGCTGAATAACCCCGCGGCGGGGGGATTTCGGTGGTGCATGCCCACTGGGCAATCTAGCAGCTTTACATGGTGAGCTGGG
>JABCJY010000298.1:42187-56241 GCA_013184415.1 Fusarium concolor | reverse complement strand
CCCCACGATAAGTTCTGCTTATTGATCAGAGTGCGGAAGTGATCGACCAGATCACTGCTTCATATGGTTAGTCTTCCGCTGCTTATCACATGCTGCTGAGTAATGACAATTGGGCCCGCTAACTGTTTTGGTAACAGCGCCTTGAGGACAACACTGTCGTTGTCGGTAAGGAGAAGTATTGCTAAACTCAGGTTGTTCGTAGGAGTCAAGTAATGCAATGCTTGGGCCAACCTGTTGAGAGGAGCTCAGACTTTATGCTTAAAGCTCTAAGTGGGGCGCACATGAAATTGTCAAGGCCAGATTCAGCTTTTCGGGCCGCTTCTTTGCAATGTCAAGGCAACCTACTCAGCAACAGCCAACATGAAGACCTCTAAGAAATCGGAAAACCCCTTCATACTTCCACAGATTACGAGGCTAGAATCACAGGAACAATGGATTCACTGGTTCTTTGATGTGCGGAGTATCCAAAGGCCTCCAAGCTTGGGAAACCATGGACTCCGACCAGCCAGACCAAGAGGACGATAAGCTGCAAGCACCTAGGGTCGAAATTACTACAAGGGGCCGAGAAGGGCAAGGTAGATCCATATACATGGTACCCAAGGTGCAAAAAGCATCTCACTCGTGCATAAGACTACGAATGTAACCTTGCGGGAGCTCCATTCGGAATTTTGGACTTTCTAGAGGCGATTGGCGCCCACACGGACAAGGATTGGGCTACAAGAGAGATTATAGTACTTCACTGTTCTAACGTTGGATGAGCTTGGGAGCCAGTTCATGCACCGGTACAGGATGAAGGCTCAAGATCGAGCTCGAGAGCTGAGCCGGAAAACTCCAAATACCGTGAGGTCTGCCATTCCTCCTGGATGCCCTTGCAAGAAAAGAAAGCATCCATGGTCAGAAGATGGATGTTTCCATGTACAATATTCCGTTACCAGCATGTCAACGCTCCCAATCAAGAAGCTTTCCCCTGGTGAATACAATACAATTCTAGATGAGCTTCAGAAACCGAAGTGGACTCCACTTCGCGAAATGTGGGAAAGAAAGAGCTGGGATATCACTCGAAGGCTGATTGTATGAATTCTTACCATTGAGTTCGCCTGAGATGGACACTAGAAATACATTGTTTTGATTTGAATCATCTCTGTTTACTACGGCCAAGGCATTGAGGCTCTTTCAAGCTAAGATTCAAGATATTGGGGCATTTATTACGTGTAATTCCCCTGCGTATATCGTGGAGCAGATGCGCCAAAGTAGCATCAATCTAAGCAAACAGAGAGACCTCCTCACAGGTGCAGAAGCTATACTTTCAATGACCAGATCCGCGTTACCCGCAAGGTCGGTGACTGAACCTTACAGCGCGACAACAACCCCTAGGACAGCAAGGACTATCAAGGGTCGGAGGTTTTCAGCAGCATCAACAATGACTGGCGTGCCGGTCGCCGTGGGCGGAGTTTGATCATCAGTGATGGTGCCGTCGATACACATGTCCGCGCCGCAGGTGGTCGCGGGTTGCTGAATGCTGGTCGTTTGTCCGAGTGTTGTGTCCTGCTGAGGGGATGCAGATCGTGAAGCCATTGCCGATTGCGAACTCGAGCTTGTCTGGATTGGTTGAGTTATGGCAGAAGTTGCAACGGAGCAAGCAGTTGGTGTTACAAAAGAGCCACCTCCACCGAAAGGGTTGTAACCGAGACAATTGGCATACTGGGCAGCACAAGTAGCCATGTTGGCATTGGGGGCTGTACGGCAAGTATTATAGCCTTCGTTGCACTCGGTAACGCAATCGTATGTCTCGGGAATATTGGTGTTCGTATTAGCTAGACGTCGTTGTGTCGGCTGTGGCAGTGCTTTTAGCGGCACTAGAAGTAGGGTTTCCGTTATTGGCGGTAGTGGAAGTAGTTAATGAAGTAGATGAAGAACTTGATGAAGTCGAGCGTGTGTTAGCGTTGGTTGTAGAAGTTTTGGCTGCGATCAAAGTACCCGTTGCACCCTGGGAACACGCTGTCGGTGCTGCCGCAGCGTTTCCCCCCATAAATGGATAGAAACCGAGGCAACTTTCATATTTCTCCGCACACAAAGCTTGGCTGCCATTTGGTTCAACTCGGCATGAGTTGTATGCCTCAGTGCAGGCAGTTGCGCATTCGTCGCGCTTATATAAACGAGCAAATGTTAAGTTTGTAAAAGTAACAATGATCAAAGCGAAAGTGAACTTCATGATAGCATGCAGTGAAAGCTTAGAGAGTGATTGAAGGTCAGAACATATGGAATGATAAGCGAACGAGGATAGAGAACTATGGCATGTCTAGGGAGGAAACGCTGGTGGAATGGATACTTATATCACCGCACGAGACAATCCAGTGTCCAAGGCCTGCTCGCTCAGGAGTGAGAAAGTGGCTTGATTTCCCAGGTGCTAACATCTGAAACATTGTTTCTCTTCATCTTGTTGCGGCCTCGCGAATCCAATGGAGACTTCGCGGAAAGGAATACGTCGGCGCTTTCAGGTGCAATAAGATCGAGTTTCCTGGTAAATTCCGCTTTTGGTCAATTGCAAATCCGCTATGGAGGATTATCAGAAGGCCTTGTCTGAACCGTTTGCGGCTCCTGATGGTTGGAGATACAAGGTGGACAATACCAAATAATAAACATGATAATGCTCCTTAGGCGTTATAAAGAAAAAGTCCCATATAGTGACCGAAATGAAAAGGTTTAACACGACAAGATTACTAGACAACGCAACTAAGACGTGCAAAGCGGCTGTACGCATCCAGCATCCAGAATAGATCTGACGTCTGAGTATTTGCCAAAGTTTGAAACACACTCAAAGTTTTCTGTTAAAGCAAAAACAGTCTGAAAACCTGTCGGCATGCTTTCACGCGGTAAAGTGATATATACTAGCAAATAGTGAAGGAAAAGATCAAATAAAATAAAATAAAAATAACTCAAACTCCTCTACACAATATGCTACCGAACAGAAAAAAGGAAAATATCCCAAAAACAGAAATTCCTGCACCTACCTGTCCCCTATTTATTTCCAGCGTTCTATCCCTTACCAGTGGCTTATCATATGATCCTGAACCATGGATTTTCTGCTTACGCGACGTTGTTCTCAAACTGCTCCCACCAACTGTTGGCCACGGCCATTCGATCGAAGTTGCTGTCGCTGCCAAGAATTTGCTGATGGAAAAGGTCGAGGAAGCTTTGGACCATGTAGGAAACCTGGGGGTCCTCAAGATCTGCATTGGTTCCAGTTACCTGAGGCATCTCGAGAGAGGCGCTGTAAGGTACAAAAATGTTTCCTGCCTCGGATGAGTTGATACCCATCATTTGGTTCGTGTTTCTGCTAAGAGCTTGTGACGCGTCCCCAAGGGGAGGCCACCCCAGGCTATCGATATATTGCATGGAATTATCGCCGACGGGTCCTAGGTTCGCATACTCACCTGTGCCTGCTCCCTGGGCTTGGCGGGATTGTCTGTCGAGGCCGTCATGGATCCACGCAACGTCGTTCATAAACTGTACATCAAACTCTGTGAGTTGCTCTGAAGTACGGCTAGTTTGAATAAGACTAACGACTTTGTCGAGAAAAGGAATCTGTCTAGTCTTGTCCGGGATGTTACGAACAAAGCCCAACAAGACACCGTATTCGTGGAAAGTCAATCCCTTGCTACCCCCAAGATTGGAAACGACGGTTTCAGCTCCCACTTCCAGGTTTGGCATTTCATCGATTTCCACCTCTCTATTCTCCTCCCTACTGTCTTCCAAGATTTGCCAAGCTCGGTAAACATCGTAGCTATGTCCGTGAAGTTTGTCGATAAAGCCAGGCAAGTGCTTCCAGTGGGGATCGTTGATGGGGACGTTGATGGGGTCGTTAATCTGAATTGGGTTGTTCATGATGTTGTTAATGAGGCTATGAATGGGAATGCAAACTTCTCCTAAAATGTTGTTGTTGTTGTAAGTAATTTTGGTGAGATTGTTGGTGTGCTAAAAGTCAATGCTGAGTTGAATTGTGGAAAGTCAACACGGATATTGCACTCTTCTTATAGCTCGAGCCTGGAATTATTCTTTCTACTTTATGGATATCTTGTTCATGGCTTTCTTTGTTCTCTTCAGCCTGTACACAGTTTTGGATAGTCCTTTTCATGCACGAGTGAGTGACAAAGAGTCTCAAAGAGCCTGGGCATAAAGGCCAGTTGATGAGAACGTCAAACAAAGAATTAACAAAGATGAGCACAAGATTGTGTACTTGAACTGCACTCCTGGCGAGACTTTTGTTATGTTCATGCAGCTGGGTAGGAATTGAATTGTGTTTCTCATAGTAACTAGTGGCATCAAATGACTTATGTATAGGGGTTTTGTTCCTATGAGCCTACGAAAGCTACAGATATGATTGTCTTAGGTACGGTTAACACCAAATCGAAAGGTCGAAAATTCCACCCATAGTTAGAGCTGCCTATCATTTGGAGCTCTAGTACTAACCTTCAAAGCATTGTATTCCACTTCCGGGAGCGACTTCTTTATTCCGCCGGGCTGACATGTACGACGCGATTGGAAGACGTTTTCAGGCTAAGCTCTGGCGCCAATACCGAGCGGCCAATTCCGAATCAAGTTAGTCGTGTGTAAGCTGATGATGACTGTAAGCTGTGTATAATAAGATATCATGCCTATCGCCCCCATTTCTAATCTTTCAGAGATTTTAGTAACTGCCTGTCTCTAGAATTGCCCCGTCGCACCCCCAACCCAGAGCATACAAAGCGTATAGCTCTTCAGACGCATCAACTGCTGAGAGCTAGACGTGTGAATAGCCAATATGGTACTACAAGCCATTCGGCGGGTTGTTCTGGGACAGACACGCCAGCCACCAAACTATCCTACAAACCCAACGGATACCATATTACCAGTTTATTATTTTGACGACACGCCACTCTTACGCAACTCTGTACATTGCTGGTTTCTCAGGTTCGACGATGTATTGGATGCAGGCATGCTACGGGACTCCCTTTCGAGTGTCCTCGATCGACCAGGATGGAGAAAGTTGGGAGGGCGGATTCGCATGAATGTCAGAATTCATCCATTGCCATCGTTCTAACACTCACTGACGGTATATAGGACAGTGGGAAACTGGAAATACATGTTCCTGAGACTTTCAGTTCGGAGCGGCCGTCGCTGCGGTTTCACCACGATACATTCGACATTAGCATTGAGGAGCACCCTTTGGCGTCCAAGTTGACACTGCCTGCATCCGATGAGCCATTTATCCAGGAAGGGCAGCCAGATATTACGAAGTTAGGTGTTCCCCCAGGAACTCCGCTATGTCTAAATGACTATCTCAAATCCGATCATCCGCAATTGACTCTCCACGTTGTCTCGTTCACTGACGCAACTCTGGTATCAATTTGCGGACCACATATTGCCGTAGATGCCATGAGCCTTCTCGGCCTCGGTGTTGCCTGGTCCTTTGCACTTGCTGGGCGCGAGTCGGAGATTCCGCCTATGCTGTCTGCGGGAGAAGACCCTATGGAGCGTGCGGGACAGGACCCTGCATTTAGCAAGCCGCATGCCCTCGAAGCTCAACAGATTACGGGTTGGCGACTGTACTTGTTTATCTTTTACTATCTGTTCGACTTGGTCTGGTGGCGTGCGATGGCTAGTAAAACACTCTTTCTTCCACGACAAAGGGTTCAACAGATCTACGAACGGGCTAAGGATTCCCTCGGCAAGACTCCGCACCTGTTCATCAGCGAAGGCGATGCTATAGTCTCGTGGTTATCTATAGCTATAGCATCAGGTTACTTCCCAAATGGCTCAAATAAGCCTTTAACCATTGGGAATGCATACGACCTACGAGGACGAGCACCTTCGATTTTCCCTGTCAGGGGCGACAAGGGCACATATGTGCAAAATGCCGTGTTTCCATGTTGGACAATCATCCCCGCTGACTCTATTCACAACCGCAATGGCTCGACTCTTGGGAACATTGCATTAGCAATTCGAAATACTATTCAAGAACAAACAACCGAAGACGCGATCCATGCTCAGGCTCGTCTAACACGGGAGTCGCTGGAACTCTCCGGAATACCGCCGGTGTTCGGAGAAGCCAAGTCTTTAATTCTTAGTTTCACTAATGTGTCTAAGACTAAAGCCCTTGAAACCCTCAACTTCGAGCCAGCAATTGTCCACAATTCAAAGAGCCAGTCGTCTTCGTCCACCAAGATGATATCGAAGTCGACAGTTCGGGGCCATCCCGTATACTACCATAATGTAGGCATCAGCCCTGATAACCTGCTAGGAAGGAATTTGGCGATTGTTGATAAGACTCCCAATGGTGATTACTGGATTCGTGGAAACTACCCGCCTGAAGTCTGGAAGATGATGGAGTCGATGATCTAAGCTTCAAGTGTTCAATGGAGCGAACGGTCACCCCCATCCTCGAATCTAGCAGCAGCAGCAGCGCAAGATCTAGGGTTTGACTTCAACGGACAAAGTTTGGTTAGATATCCCATCGAGGATAAGACAGCACATAACAATAAATTTGCATCTCAGTAATAAAGGTCAGTAGCTTATAAATATCCAAAGTGGCAAATCAAATATGGCTTTTTGCTGCGCTGATTGCATCAATATATGCAATAGCTTCACCAAAAGAAATCGGAGAGAGATTAATGACTTGATAATGAATAGCTGGATCCAAGGTAAACTACTTGAAATTTTTAAAATAGAAACAAACCGATTTTATTAGATTATAATTTCCGACGCTAGTCAGAATTTGCCTCGAAGACCTCAACATGTCATTTACTTAAACAAGGTATCATTTCAACACATCCCAGAGTGGAAGCATAGTCTCTTTGAAACCCTCTGCTAACGGCTACAGTCTATGTCGTCTTGGGAAAGGGGGCAGTAACGCTTGCACTTCCGCAATACTGAGCGACGAATGAGAGGGTAGCTAGGGTAGACATCCGTAAGCGTATAGGCGGCTTTGTTGAGTGAACTTACCGGCCTGATCTACTGCATTGCAGGCAGTGGAAATACATTCTGGCAAAGACTCCCGGAAGTACTGTGAACTGCATATGCACGCAGTATCGATGGCCTGGCAGCCAGTGATGGCGAAGATGTTCATGACACAAATCATCTTTAGATCTCATTAGTGGATGTAGGGAGAAGTGGGAGCTTGAGCGTACACCGCAGCTGGGTAAGCTTGTGAGGTCCTGGGCCAGGGCGGGACCTGTAGTGAAGGTGGCTGCGACAAGATAGAGCACTTTCATTTTAAAAGTTTACTGGGTTAGTTAATGCACTGACTGTATGTAATATGCAGTATTGAGAAACGGCAGGAAGCTTCTCTCTTATAATCGCTGCCTCCTTGGCTGCTTATGTTGACCAAGGCTCAGCTGAAGCTTTTGCTCCGTCGGTGAACGGAAGCCCACGTTGCCGGTAAGCCGAGACGTAAGGAAACTACCGTCGCCATGTCATTTCTGCTGGAAAATCCCGATAGGCTTCAAACCATAAGCATAATTAAGGGGCAGTCCGGTATAAGGTCGTGCTATGGTTCCGCTTTTTGTTCCATACTATTTTGGAGTCTTAGCTCAGATACCAGTGGGTCCAGCATGACTAGAAGAATTCTGTAAATGAAACTCTTGTAAATTCTAATTCGGAATCATTAATGCGCAAACCGGAAGTCCAGCCTCTTGTTGCCTTCGTCCTTGGTGGTCCTCAGGTACTCGTCCTTCTCCTCAGTTGACATGGAACCCCAAATTCGATCACGTGTATTGTTCCGCCAGATGTAATATCCTTTGATGAAAATTGTCATCACGACGTTCCATCCCACAAGCGCAAGGAGAACCTTGTTTCCACGTCGGTATAATGGTTTGTCATCATCACGATAGATCTTAACATGATGTTAGCCACTTTAATACCATATGGGGTTGACCAACATACCTGAGATGAGATGACAGAGCTTGCCTGACAGATCATGTTATACATAGCACTGCCGACTGTTCGCATGCGGACAGAGCCGGCATTTCGCGAGGTTAGGCTGACTGCAGAGTTATCAGCAAGGGATCAAGGCGGAAGCAAATGGGATATTATTACCGTTGATTGAATGGATGTAGGGAAAGCCGATCATAAGGATTGTTGCCGCATACCATGCCCAAGGACTGGCGTCGCCAGGAAGAAGCTCGAGGGTGAGGAGCAGGACAAAACACCAGAAAGAATAGTAGAATACAAGAGCCATCCGGTTGTTTATCTTCTCTGAGAACCAAGAGATAAATATCAAGTGCACTAGAAACAGAACGTATCCCGGAATCGTCAATAGATTCGTCTCAAATGTGCCGAATCCTATAGCTTTCAGGTTGAGGGTGAGGTAGGCCGAAACCGGGTTTGTAGGAATGAGCATGGTCCAGCTGATCATGTACAGTGGCCAAAGATCATAGTCCATGAGTGCATCCCAAAGGAGCTTGAGTGAAAGACCTTGTCGGTTATGCATCCCGCCCTGGAATACTACGTTAGCGTCGCTGTTGGCTTAGGTGTTAATCGTATACTGACCTTACCGGGATCATCCCGCAAGACACGGTTGACCATGATGACTTCTTCTCTTTCGGTAAACCAACCATCCTTTCCTCGAAACCAGCTTGCTGTTTGTGTTGGGCCTGCTGGCAAGTAGAACCAGGACACCACTCCGATGAGAAAGGTCAATGCGCCTTCAAGGACGAACAACCAGCGCCAACCTTCCCATCCCCCAACTGAACGCATGTGAAGAATCCCATATGCCAAGAACGCCGCGATGATGAAGGTACCATTCGAAGCGCAGTAAAAGAAACCCACGCGCATGGGGAGTTCCTTGTTTGTGTAGAAGTAGGACAGATAGAGAAGCGCATCCGGGATGAACCCTCCTTCAATCAATCCCAGTAGCGCTCGGGTTGCATAGAAGCTTTGCTTGTCCTGAACAAACCCTTGGCAGATGCCGATAATGCTCCATGTCACCATCTGAATCGGGATCCAGACATCGGGGCCGAGCTTCTTGGATATCATTTGCGACGGAACTTCGGCGGACAAAAAGCAAAGATAAAAAATCATCATGCCGTAGTTGTAGTCATTGGTGTTGAGGCCGAGGTCATCAAGCATTCCGTCACTCAGGGCCTGCGAGATATTACCGCGATCGAGTTGTAGTGCAAAGAACATCAGGCAGACCCAAGAGCAGATCCGTTTATCGAGCTGCGATTGCAAAGCCAGGTTAGTCTGGAGGTAAACAAATTGCGGAAGTGTAAAAACAACTTACCCTTCTAACCAGTTTCTTTTCCTCCTTTTCCGTCCACTCGGCAGTGGGATCATATCTGTGAATGCCCTCATATTCTGGGATTGGCTTGTACAGTTCTGTAGCCGCTCCAGAAACAAATGTGTCTCCGGTGAAGTATATGCGCTTCTTTGTCGACCCGCCTTCGTAGTCAGAATCAGATGCCACGATAATGGGGTCGTCTATCGTGGTAGATTTGTTGTCCGCCATCTTGAAAGGCAAAGTTCAAACAAGTCGCTCTGATCCCAAACGACATCCTATCCACGCACCGGGCATGTCATATAAGTAAAATATGTCTGACATAAGACCCATTGTTATATATCGTGCGCTGAGGATCAGATGGTGCAATAAAATGGTTCTCCGGCATATACCTGTCTATACTGTACAAGTTATCTCGAGATCAGACAGATCGATGATGGTGCAATCGCTCGAGGAATATGTCGAATATATCTAACACGAGATTGGTTTAAATGTCTAGGTCTCCATTGGGTCCTCGACCCACATCCCGTAGTCCCGTGGGTCTTAATGACGAACATCCTGCAATCACACTTGAAACGTTTTCGCTTCGGATATGTGAGAGAGCTGTTCGTTCGCCATTATCTTAGTAAGATCCAGGGTTTTCTAGCTCTGTTTCTTCTTCGAGCGGGCTCAAGGAGTTATTGCCATAGTGGAAAAGTGATCAGTTCGTCAGTTGATCTGTTTCAAGTGCGCGAGTGGACTTCACGATGGCGTCAACGGGAGCACCGAAATTTTCTCCATATGGTGAGAGAAAAAGCCTCATTCCGGTCATTATTTGGCCAGGCACAGGCTCTCAATTGGACGTCCTGCTCCTCAGGTGTAGGCCGTTGCAGATGTCACAAATTTTCAGCAGTTCTCGTTTGCATCCGATCAGGGGAGCAAATCTCAGGTCGAAGACTAAAGCGTGAGTTGAGGCTGGTGGCTTCGACGAAGAGTTACAGAGCCCCATAAAAGCCTGAGAGAAGAGCCACTCGGAAGCCAGCCGCTCGGCGACGGGTCCATTTCCACGATCCTTTCGCTTCATTTACTCCGAGTTGTCGTATTCATCGATCGCGAAGGTGCAGGGGAGATGCCGCACTTTCAATCAACATTAGTATGACTTAGATGGCTTAAAATCTAGAAAACAAATTCAAAGGAGTTGTAACAAGATATGGTTGGTCTCATATTGTGGATGTATAGTTTACCTGTCGGTAATTCAGTGTAGCAACTTGGACATCACAGTTTTTGATACCTTGGCTTAGGCATGGATCCAAAACATAGATAGTGAATAAAAACAACAATAGAAGAGTTTGAGTGCTACATTTCATGAGAGACTAATTATGAGTTTAATAAGGCATTCAATCGGGACAATCATAGTTTGCGACCAGAGCTTTGAAGCTGTCCAAGTCTCGATCCAGGTCTACTACCCTGGAGACTCTAGTGAGTTAAGAATTCTCACTGTTCAATGCCGTTGCTGAAATTCAACCAATCAGAACCACGCCCGGTTAGCTCAATCGGTAGAGCGTGAGACTCTTACGAGTACGCGATCTCAAGGTTGCGGGTNNTGCGAGCAATAGCGAGGCATCTCTTTTTTGATCTTCTATGCTAGGCGATGACATGGATCTTTTTGTGTGTCATGAGGGCTGATACGTTTGTCTGGCATATTGTTTGACATTGAGCGAGTTTTTCGGTAGCACTGAACTAACACCGCTGGAGATCATAGCCTCAACCCGAATGTCACTAATTGAGACAACGACAGACCAAAATCAGTTTAAGAGTAATGTACCAGGCCTTTTGGCGGGTTTGATAACTTGAAATAGCACTCAAGCCGAGCCAATTCCCACTGACCGCGTCATCTTGGTGGGTCAGCCAAGGGGCATCAACGCTAGCAGGTGAATATTCGCATTCAGAATGCGAAAATTATCCACATGTCATCTGCAAAAACTATAGAATGACTGCTCTTTCAAGTGTAGAATGCTTTTCAATTGTTATTCATTTCTTTCTTCAGTTTATGATCTATCGAATACCTTTTTTCTACTGTTAGTTTCTCCAAGAAGTCACTGTCAAGTCGCTGTTGTCAGCCTCCTTCCTGTCACCATGAACGAGGATGGGCCTTTCGGACCTGTTGTGAACGGGACACAAATTGTCTTTTTTGAGTACTTGCCCAACAAACCAGCGGCTATTTCTTTCGTTGCACTCTTCAGTATTGTAACATTGGCTCATTTGGTATTCCTCTTCATCCTTCGAGCCTGGTTCTTCATCCCATTTATACTGGGTGGCATCTGTGAGTAGACATTGCACTTCCAACTCTTGCATGCACTAACGCTCTGCAATAGGTGAAATCTTTGGATATTACGGTCGAGCCCAAGCCCACGATGACCCGGATAAAGCTGGTCCCTTCATACTACAGAACGTGCTCCTCCTTGCCGGAACGCCTTTCCTGGCTGCGACGACATACATGAGTCTTAGGCGTGTCGCGACAGCGCTGGACTCTCAGCACCTTTCGTTCTTGAGCCTTCGCTGGTTAACGAAGTTATATGTTCTCATTGACATCGGATGTATTGCCAGCCAATTCATAGGTGCTATCATACCTGCGTCTGGCGATGCTGATGCCATCATCAAGGGCCGGGCCATTCTCATTGCTGGACTGGTAGTACAACTAGGCGCGCTGACCGTCTTCATTCTCACCTCTCTCTACCTCTATATCCGAATTAGACAGGAAACCGGACCTTTCTTGGACTCATCTTTGGTTCTATGGCGACGATACTTTAGGACCATAGAGGCCGTGACAGTCATCATGATTATAAGAAGCATTGTTCGTGCGGTGGAGTATATCCAAGGACAAGGCGGCTTTGTCATTTCTCATGAAGTTTTCATCTATTTGTTCGACGCGTCATCAATGTTCTTGGTCATGCTCTTGTTTTTGATCATTCATCCGGGACAGCTCATTAAGAATGGAACAGGGATGAAATGGAGAGGACAAGCGCGAGTGGATGAGGATCATGTTCGTTTGCAGGAATACTCGGCATAGCTCGCACAAACTTGACTAAGGATGCCGAATAAAAATATTTCGAAGTTATGTTCAGAAACCCTCGGGAAATTGAAACAAATGCATATTTTTTTTTTTTTTTTGACGATGAATGCATGGGATTGTTTCGATCTGTCTCTTGGGCCCTCGGATAGCAGGCCAACCATGTAAAAGCAGTAGATTGGGGTCAATCAAAAAACAAGTATCACTAGCAAAAGGAGAACCCTAGAGTTTAGCAAGTTTCTCAACCTCAAGCTGCTGTTATTATTTTCCGACGTGGTCACGAAGAATTACTGAACAAGCATTGTCGAGTTTGTACCGTGTCTGATAAGACGATAAGATAAGATAAAACCGCTGACACAGAGCTACCCCGCTGTTTTATTGGCCAATGCCCTGATGTCATTTGGCGACAGCAGCAAAATTCAGCGCTCACTCTTCCTTTTACTCGACAGTCATCAACATCAACGACATTGCCCACCATGTTTGCTGTACGAAGACTCGTTGCCCGACCGAGGATGATGCGCGTTGCGGCGCGTCAGATCCACGCGACGCCCCGTCGCTTCGCGTCTGCTGATCAGCCCCCCAGCATGAATCAGCTTGAATCGATGATGAATGATCCCCATATCCGCGAGACTTTTGAGAAGTTGAGCCGCCATCCTCCGGCCATTGCCGCCATGCAAAAGATGGGAGATGTCATCAGGAGCAAGGGTATGATGGCCCCCTCCTGTCAATCAATGACGTGGCTAATGATCTGGTCTAGGCATCGACACTACCCAGGCACCAAGCAAGATGGATATCATGAAGCTTATGATGGACAAGGAATTCCGAGAAGCGGCGACAACGGTATGCCTTTGAAAAATATCAACGATTGCCGATTACTTGCTGACGGAAATTACAGTTGACCACCGAAATGCAGAACGCCGGTGTTGAGGTTAACCCCGATGTTTGTTCACCTACCTCAGTCCTTTGAGTCAAGATACTGACGATATTTTCAGGTCTTCATGAAGATGATGTCAGGCGATAAATGAAGTTGAGGATATGCGACTAGTTGCTTCTCATGTCCAGGAACGGGCGAAATGCGTAGTCTTGATTCGGATAGCAGTTGAGACTGCTACAGGTATACGATGTTATTACTAGTTATCAGGCATTGAAAGTCACTTTTTACAAGGGATTGAATTTTTACTAGCATATCCCTATCATTTTGACACTGAGAGCTGAAATGAAGTTGAGTTAAAGTTGGCAGAAAAGTACAATCTTAGGTCGGTTGAGTCCAACTACGACTCATACAAGACCCTTGATCACAAAGGAGCCACAGATTGGAGTGATAAGATCGGAGAGTTTGATGAATTCAACGAAAAAGCCGTAGCCGAAACTGGCCATCTCTTGTTCGACAACTTACAAGATACTTCAGTTCGTGCTGCCCTACGCACAGCAGGTTGGAGACCTGCGAAGGATGATATGCACGCTCAAGCCGCTGGTTGGTGGGGATGGGACTTTGAATCTGCCTGGACACCAGATGAGAGCGGTCTCATTTATCGAGTTGCTGGTGGTAATGCATCGTTTGTCTACCTCAATGACGTCAGCAATCTTGCATTTGACCAGCGTGGTATCAGTAACATCATCCAAAGGGAAGCAAAAGAATTCCTGAAGGATGGCGATAAGCGACTCCGGCTTAGAACCACTGCTGAAGGTATCAAATATGACAAGGAAGGCGTCAAAATCACAATGAAGGGTGGCGATTGTATCGAGGCCGAT
>JABCJY010000298.1:0-42179 GCA_013184415.1 Fusarium concolor | reverse complement strand
CAATTAAACGAGTCGTTTTGGGACGATAAAACCCAATTCTTCCTATACGCGGACCCCCTCAAGCGTGGCCAATACCCGCTCTTTCAATTTCTTAACGCCAGAGGGCTTGGTAAGGGTTCCAACATCCTTTTCGGTACCGTCACTGGAGAGTAAGCATGGCGCGTGGAACGTCAGACAAACGAGGAGACGGAAGAACAGATCCTCGAAGTCCTGCGACAGATGTTTCTCGACAAGAAAATCCCGAAGCCTACTGCATTTACTCGCCCTCGCTAGAACGCTGAACCGTAAGTAAAACAAAAGCCCATCCCTCCCATTTGACGCAGAGACGAACATCATTTAGCTGGGCATACAGGTCTTACAGTAACTGACCCGTCGGCATAACATTCGAGAAACAGCAAAACATGCGCGCCAGCGTTGAGCGTCGTTAGTTCGCTGGTGAAGCCAACTCTGCAGAGTTCTTTGGCTTCTGGTATGGCACCTACACAGAAGGACAAGGCATCGCCCATAAGATTGGCAACATCATCGATGGGAATGCTGGTGATGACGAGCAGGACATGGAGTAGTTTGAGGACCTTCACGGAACGACGTTTTCGGATGAGTACGACGAGGAAAACGTATGGTTATTTCCGTATGATGTTGACGGAGGGACATAATGAAGATGACCATAATTTTGAGTAGATACCCTGTACGACGATAACGATTGTAATGCTTGAGGAGAAGAACCGGGGGTACGTAAATATGTTATTTTCTATGCGTAAAGCCACATTTATCGGCTTGGTCCGTATGCTGTTCCAACACGTTTGTACCACGTGCTCACAATTAAACTTTTTGTAAGACCAGGAACAATGAGGCTTGAGATTGGAATCCTGGCGGGAAGACCGTAACGTTATTCCATAGGTCCACCCTGTAGATCAGGAAAATGTGATGGCTGGGACATCATCACTGCCCAGAATATTATCGCCGAAAACTACGTCAAATGGCCTCACCCTTATCTGATGGCCGCCAGCGATTTCGGCGTTAGACCGCTCCCTGCTTCTCGGCAGTTCTTGGCGAGCATTCCACCCATCTTGATGACGATCATCCGAGTGGGAGAAAGTGGGCGGCTGTTGGTCTCGGAGGTGATTACCAAATATCCTGGCCTCTCAAATTTGGATGGGGTCAGTGCTTAAACTTTTATCCCAGTCGGCTCGCATTATGGAGTCGTTGATTGGAAATCATAAGGTGACGCGGCCAAGAGGCTTGCATGTCATCTTGAATTGCTGTTAGCAAAAATGGTGGCATCGTTGGTGTCTTGGCATTTGATGTCATGGGATATTATAAGCCTGAGTCAGATTTGTGCGCGCGGCAGTTCTTCTATGAATCGGAATTATTGAGCCACTTGTAAAACCTAAATCCGGGCAATCCGACGTAGAATTCGGGGGTAATTTCGAAGCCTTCGTCGGTCGCCGCCTGGACAAAACAAATTGGCGAAACAATCTAGTTTCAGCTCTCATACGTGAATGAAACTACCCCAGTTTTGACTATCAATCGGATTAAATGTCATCAAACACTTAAACTCCGTAGATGACGATAGTGTATCACCATCGGATTTAGCGACTCAGCGGTTTCATAACCCCGTGAGGGCAATTCTTTCGGCAAATCGCACATCATAGTTACCGACCTGCCAAGACCTTGGTAAGCGTGCTATCTCGTACTTGCGGCGCGTCTATTGGCCGAACCGGGCTTTCCAAGAAGGGCTGCGGCGTCTGCGCCCACTTTGCCAAGAGCCAAGGGATCTAAGGTTAAGGTTTAAGGTTTCTGAGCCTAACAAAGAATGTGAGAGGGCGAATCATTGATGTTGGACCGCGTAATTCATCTCTCGGCCGCCGAGATCAATGTCGTACAACACATGAGTTGCATTACCCACCATCATGGCTTGGCGACATATCTCAACGCGTCATAGGGAAATGATCAGCATCATAGCTCCAGGGTGCTGGGCACTGCTGGCAGTATGAATACTCGCGATGTTTCCTGCTCCAATGGTTGTACATCTTCCAGCCTTTGACGTAGGTGCAAAACCATTGCTCTGAGAACGAGGATCCGGTTCATTCAATACCCCTTTCAACTGTTACAAACACCTCCTCTCAGTCATGTTGCGAACACTCGCCCTCACAAGTTTCCTGGTGGGACAGTCATTACGAGCAGCAGCGCAGTCACGCGACCAAGTCAACAACAAGAATCTCAACCCTCTAAAGTTTAACAAGGATGGAGCATTCCAAATATCTGTCTTCTCCGATCTTCACTTCGCAGAAGGTACGGCATCGGAACCCAATTAGCTCAACGACAAACCACTGACAGCAATGTAGATGCCTCCTCAATCGGACCCGAGAAAGATGCCATGACGGCAAAGGTCATGGGCGATGTTATCGATGCAGAGTTACCGGATCTGGTCGTTCTAAATGGAGACCTCATCAATGGTGAATCAACATTTAAGCACAACAGCACGGTCTACATAGATCAGATTGTCGCCCCAATGGTTGATCGAAATATGACATGGGCCTCAACGTATGGTAACCATGATCATAACAAAAACCTCAATGGAACAGCCATGTTGGAGCGAGAACATACGTGGCCCGGATCCCGGACAGACTCGATGGTCCCAGGAGAGGATGCTGGAACAACAAATTACTACCTCCCGGTTTATGCATCGAATTGCAGTTCAAAATGCACACCTGAACTTATTCTCTGGTTCTTCGATAGCCGCGGCGGCTTTTACTACCAAGGCGGTGATCAACCGAATTGGGTTGACAAGAGCGTAGTAGAATGGTTCAACAAAACCAATTCTGACTTGGTCAAGGAACATGGGAAAGAGATCCCGTCATTGGCCTTTGTTCACATTCCAGTCTACGCCTCCCTGCAGCTTCAGAAGGATAGCGGGGTTGACAAGAATCAACAACCTGGAATCAACGGCGAAACTGTCATCCAACAGGGCGCGGGTTGGTGTGAAGATAAGAAGGGCGGTTGTGACTACGTCAACCAAGACTTGCCCTTGATGCAAGCCTTGGTTGCAACACCTGGTGTTATCGGCCTCTTTTCCGGACACGACCATGCCAATTCTTGGTGCTATAAATGGGACTCCAAGGTTGGCGACATGGAGCTTACTGGCAACGGTATCAACCTCTGCTACGGTCAACATACTGGATATGGTGGTTACGGTGACTGGATCCGAGGTGGCCGCCAGATCATCGTCACGCAAGAGGGTCTTAAAAACTTCGAAATTGACTCGCATATTCGTCTTGAGTCCGACGAAATCGTGGGCAGCGTGTCTCTGAACTCAACATACAACAAGGATGGATACAAAGCAACTCCAGAC
Source organism: Fusarium concolor (assembly GCA_013184415.1). Lineage (NCBI taxonomy): Eukaryota > Fungi > Ascomycota > Sordariomycetes > Hypocreales > Nectriaceae > Fusarium > Fusarium concolor. The sequence continues at coordinate 38,827 of JABCJY010000298.1, read as the reverse complement.
CAAAAGACATTTCTCGAGGATGCGGGCGCTTCGCCAAAGACCCCCACAATGCCGGTTTCATCAGCTTCGCATTTTGGGATGCTAGCTGGTTTCAATTCGCCTTTAGCACTATTTGTAGGTGTTATTGCATGGATTATGTTGTAAAATTTAGCATTTAGCGTTTAGCATTTTCAAAAGTATAGACAAATTATAGACATTGGCATTCATTCCATGCTTTTTCCAAGATTCGTGCTCCGAGTACAGCAACAAGCCGACGTATCTTCATTGCCAAGAAAAAACTAATACGCGACAAAAAAGAAGCCGCCTCTACATAGAATAGAGGCCAAAAATTGATGTCTTTGATGAGACTGGGACTCGNNCAACTCGGCCATCTCACCCAAGCTAGTGATTGATGTCAGTTGAGCCCGTAGCACGAAACAGGAGCCTGAGCAATAAAAACTAGTTCGAAAAAGATTCATTGTCCAGGCCCCCAGTATCCTGACAATTCTTTATTGGCATGCACAAAGAAGGGTATCAATATTTGATGTTCATGTGATAACCATTGTTTTTTGTTTGGTTGGCCGTGCTTTGTTCAATGGTCACTCTCTTTATGGTTTATTGAACTGTTATGAATTCGTCTTTTCTTCAAATATTTTAACTTGAGTCTCGCTAGAACTATAAGTTCGATGTAATTCCCTTTTTTGGCTTCCTGGATAAGGTAATTAGTAGCACAAAACTGCACCACCTCAATATTTCGCAAGCACAAAGAATAAAACTTACAACACGACCCAACTCAGTAGGACTATCGACATGGATCCTCATAGCGAGGACGCTCCAGATCCACTTCACTACTGGGCAACCGCAGTAACAGTTGCAACGCATCAAATGCAAGCCTCATCGTCCAGTCTTACTAAAGCGAAGAAGACCCCCAACCAACCTTCAGAGCAGGATATTGAGTATTGGGTGCTATACAGAAAACTCCAGAAAGCACGACAAGCAGTGGAAGATATTGAAGACCAGATTCTACGACTTGACTATGAGCGTCATTTAGGTAAACTAAAGCCTTCCTCTTTTCCCTCTCAGCCTAGTGATTCAGCCACTTTGGTCGGGTCACATCATGATCGTGTGCCCGAGGACCGAAGACGGCCATCTGTGAGCTGGGAGCTGGCAACGTATACCACTTTGGGCCCGCTTCTAGAAGAAGAGAACTCGGCTAAGGAAAAGATAGAGAAAGAGAAGAAGAAAAAGAGACCAAAGACCGAAGAGGAGAAGAACCGCCATATCAACAAGGTGTTCATACGAGAGAATGCAAGGTAAGGAAACAAGGCGAGTCGCCTGGCGCTTGGAATTTGGAGTTCTGACATTGAGTTTGTATACTATGTATGGATGGTTGGTGTTTCTGAAGCTGAGATCTGCAGCTTGGGAGACAGAAACCTCTGCTAGGTAAGCTTTAGCAATTGAAATACTTAAACTGTGTAAATATTTCCAATGTCACGTAAAGGATTAATGAATCCCAGCCCTGCATTGATGAGAGCTCAAGGGCAAGTGGCATCGTTTGGCACCCAATCGGGTCCCTCCAGAATGAAGCTGTTGCGGAGAGGTCTTAAGCCGTTGTGGCTTTTCAATAGTTTGGCGTCTAACTGATGACACCAGACCGGTTGCGATTTTAACTGCTAAGCCTGTCATACGCCATGCGGTAACGTGATTCAGTAGATTAAGCATTATTAATGAGGCACGATGTGACGTAAGGTTGATGGCAACAATTTGTCGAGACATGCTCATAAGGCATAGAATGCGCTAATGCGAGTTTATGCACTAAGAGTGTTTCTTTATGCTTGTATGGATAAGCTGCCGAAAATCCTCCAATGAGAAACTCTCGAAAGCGGGGTCCTCACCCTGCCTGGTCTTTCAAAATGAAAAAGACAAGTCAGTCACGTCAGCTTTTCAGCGACCGAGCGACGCGACAGCACAGCACAGTATAGCCAACGGGCCAGGCGACACAAAATACGGATACAGTGACCTAACCATCACCATTCTACTCGCTAATTACCCGAGCCAATAGGGTCTTTCCACTGACCTATCCTGCCTATCATTTCCCTTTGGGCAGATGACCCAGCAAAATCTCATCCCCCTTCACCTCGCCACTCAAACAAAGCGAAAGCAATAGGCTCAAACAGATCGTCGATTCACTCGTTTTGGAATAATTCTCATGAGCAACTCAAATAAGCCCACTCGAGCACAAGAACATCAGAAGACAAATCGACAGCTGCTCCCCAGAAAGGCCCTCAAAACCGACCATGAGCCCCAATATTCGCCCCTGGATGTCTCTGACATTCCCAGGACAGCCTTGACATCGGTCGCGTGCAATAACTGCCGCGTCAGGAAATCAAAGGTTTTCCCCGACTTCTGAATTGTATTAGTACCATTTTTAGTAACAGTTTCATAGTGTGACGGTCGTAAGCCAACATGTTCTGCGTGCGCGAGCCGCCGGCAGCAATGTATATATCGCGCCGAGGTTTCCCAGGAAAAGATGCTAGAGCTCCGGAAAGGCTCTAAAGATCTCTTCCAGGCACTGGAGCTATTAAGAACTGCACCTGAAGACCATGCCGCGGCTATGCTGCAGAATCTGCGAAGCAGCGGCTCGGTATCAGAATTTTTACAATTTCTCGACTCGGGGATACCAAAGACACCTTCTCCAGTCAATCCTTTCACTACAACTCTTATGGGAACCTCTGCCAACTCCAGGATAGAGTTGGATCTCAACATGCGTTATTCTAACGCATTTCCCCCGTTAGAAAAACTTGATATGAACGACATAGATATTAGCTTATTATCAGTTCACAAACGACATCCTGTATTCTCAAATCAGCAAACGGCAGCATCTTTAACACCTTACACGCCAACAGAATTGTATAGCCGAAGATCTGAAACTCCGTCAACTTCTGAATCCTACTCAACACCAAGCGATTCTTCTGGAGATACTGGAATTGATCCCCGACTAGAATCTCTTCAGATATGGCAGTGGACTTCCGTCCGTATTACTGAAACTCTGGCTGCACAAGCGGTATCATTCTATCTCCGAAATGAGCATCCCGTACTTGCATTGTTCGACTCCGACCTGTTCATCCGAGACTTTGTAGGAGGTGGAGGACGCTTTTGCTCCCCACTTCTCGTCAGTTCGCTTCTTGCTTGGTCTTGTGTAAGCTCTTGTTCGCTGTCCACTGGATCGGATACTTACTGACTCGGCCAGGCCTCTTACTCACAGTTCGAACCAAGAGCACAGACTCACTCGCTTGCGTTTCTCAAAGAAGCGAAGATGAGATGGAGGGAGCTGAAAGATCGCAATTCTGTCACCACTCTCTCCTCGGCAATGTTCCTTGTTCTGACATGTAATCAGCATGGCCAAGACAGAGTTGGTCTGACGTATCTGGACGCAAGTGCTGAGATTGGACAGTGCCTGGGTCTTTTCGGTGGCGAAGATGCACCAATGCCTGGTTTGGATAACGATGACGAATTGCGAACAGCAGCGTCATATGCTGCCTGGGGAGCATTTGGTTGGAACAGGTGAGTGTAAGGCTGACTATGATCAAGCTGGCTCATGCTAAAGGATTCTAGTCTGCATTCTATCAACTTTCGAGCGCAACACCGAATACCGCACCCGCCATCCTTACCAATACCAGGGGATGTGTCTGGGCCGCCACTGAACGACTACATGGGAAGTACATTCACGTGGGTCTCCAAGTTCTGGATCATTATCCACCAAACGTTTGGAGACGGCTACAACAACTTCAGTCGGCTGCCTATGTCTAATGCACATCAGATGTATCAGTTGTTACTTGACTGGGCAAGTATCCTCCCAGATGATGTCAAGAGAAGCGATGATTGCCCTCATCATGTCTTAATATTGCAGTGAGTGAAACGGATCTGATCTAGAGCTTTCATGCTGACTTTGGGAGTATCTGGTATCAAACGGCCATAATAGACGTCTGGCGACCTTTCCTCGAGTATCACGATAGTGAGCACGCAACGAGGAACTCCATTCCCAATGCTATACATGAGGCATCTGTCCAACAGCTCAAACGGCTTATTTATACATACCGGAAAAGATTCCAGTCAACAAATCTTACCATGTTCATCACTCCTGGATTACTCACCTTGATCAACGAGATCTTTCGCAAACCCGATACACCCGACGCCAAATTCTGGTTCATTATAGCCGCTCGTGGGTGTCTCTCCATAGCATCTTGGTGCAATGGGCTTCGGGGCATCACAGAAGGATTAATGACGATTGGGTGGCAAAATGGCACGTTCAGACGTCAAGGCTGGACAAGTAATAGCATGATCGAGGATATCCGAGCGACAACACGGACGCTTGGGCAAGATGTCGCGTATAGCAGTGTTTATCCGATCAATCTGGACTCGGCAAGCGAAGATATTCAGGACATCGGCATGGAAGCTCTGGCGGGAGAGTTTCAGCGGTTGAGTTCTCAGAACGAACCACGTGGGAAGGGGGTCGAAATGACGAATGAGCAAAGTATCTGGAAGGGAGATCCTCGAGACCTGAGCTTGACGTTGACTGAAGCGACAGAGGAAGAGAAGTACACCTAGCCAAAAAAAAAAGACTGAGTGACGATTGATATTTAATTAGGAAACAAGTAATGACCAAACCAAGCATTGGCGAGCTGGATAATAGCCACGGGTTATGGCAAACATAGACTGGCTCGACTGTGTTAGCTTTTGTATTTAAGTTTAGATAGATACCTGACACTGGTCAAGGAAGAACAATACTATGTACATCTATGCTATGCAAGAGGCGGAAGCCATAGGCTGGACAACATGACAAACACATTTGTTTTTCCACAATCTAACCAATTAAATCTTAAATGCCCCTTTAGAGGATAAGTTCTTGACTCAAGGTATAAATACCTTGTCTCGTTCCTCTCTCGGAAAATCCAAACTGCCTTGTTCAAGCTATGCATGCATATCGGCAGCAGATGTCGCATATCACCATGTCATTACGATTCTTTGCCTCAAGGTCAGCAACGGTGAGCATTTGATCTCGAACAAAATTCTTGATTGGTCAAAAGCCTAACTCCACTGATCCTTTGAATGTAGTGCTTACTCGCCAATCACTCCAACTACTTAAAAACCCCCAATTCCCCTTTGGCATTGCATCTTACATCAGAACATCGAAGAACTATTATCCTGTACAAAATGGGTTCCGACGCATCCGAGGAGTACTTTTCTGTTTCCACCATCGCGGTGAATCCTGACAGGGTTGGCGAGGTATCTTGCCCATCTGACTACTATATACCCATCCTCTTTACTCACATAAGCAGGCCCATGCATGTCTGACCGAGGTTGCCGAAGCCACCATGAAAGAGCCAGGTGCCAAGATCTACAGGTTCTTCAAGTCTGAAGGAAAGAATGAGTTTGTTTGCATGGAGAAGTAAGCATCCTGAGACAATTGAGAAACTGAGCAGTGACTAACTCCTATGATTCAGGTTTGCCAACCGAGAGGCATATGCTGCACATGTCAACTCTGAGCACGTGAAGGATTGGGCAAACAAGTATCTACACTCTGGCATCTTTGTGGGATCTTTTGAGTTCCATAATCTTGCTAAAGAAGGTCCCGGTGCCGGAGGTTTTGATCGACCTTAGGCGATCATTGGTACAAGCGAACCAATATTTACTGCCCATCTGCATTTATCTAGTCGTATCAGTCTGTATCTACTCACAATTGTCATTGTTAGCCGTCAAATATTGTAGACAGACTTCAATGCAGTTATCTACAAACCCAAATCGCATGTTAGTAGCATGGGGCTAGATAAGATTACAATTGGCTAACGGAACATTGCCGAAGTCTTCATTTTGGTCGATCTACGAGTTCCAGCCTTTTCTGGAAGCCAATAGCACTTTCGTCACCTAGACATAGACATTTGGATCAATCATAGAGTCATGATGGGCAAATAACTGGGTCACGTTTCGGAACATTTGCTGCATTTCCTTGCTTGAAGCGTTGACATCATAGTACCACTTTTCTAATCGCCACCTAAATATCTATATCAACCATGAGAGAATCAATCGGGTCTGGATCCTTCCTAACTTCCACTAATCTTGAACTCCTTAAACGTTCTAGCTAAAGAAATCACATCGAGATATTTAACGATTTTATCTATAGAATTTGTTCACAATGGCCACGGACAAGACAACCCAAAACGTCCAATCAACTGCTGTCAATCAAAACAATTCCCCCATCGAGGATGGATCAAAGGAAATGGCCGAGACCCCAAATAGGCAACTCGACCACTCTGGTGCAGAGTCTCAAGGAAATCTGAACAATCCGCAGGGCCAGCAACCTGTTCAATCAGCAAGCCAAGAAACAGACAAGAAGAGCAGCGCACCTCGGGTGAAACTCGATATGGACCTGGACGTTGAAGTGGAACTGAAAGCAAGGATCCAAGGAGATCTTGAGTTGGCTATATTGTGAGTTTTTCGTTTCGTTGGAACTTGCGATTGAAGTAGCTGATAAAGATAGCAGGGAGGATTGATTAGTGAAGGACCTGAAAGGTGAAGCTTGGGAGCGATAAATACTGGCGTTGGCGTAGAAGTTCATACAGAGCGATTAAATTCCATTCATACGATTCATTTTATTTTGAGATGCTCAACTTAAGTTCGGTGTTCCTTGCTTGGTTAATGCTTGCTCGAAATGAATGTCACAAGCTCCAGGGTAGGTGGCTTGGGGTGCGCGAGTGGTCTAACCGAATTGGTCAAGCCATCGCGGTTTCGACCCCTCAACGCGTCCAACTTAGGTGCATCACCAGCCTCACTTTCAATCGATTCATGCTTGTTGCCAAAAATGAAGCGTAATTACTCAGGAGCCCCTATCATGTCGGCCCATCGGTCATATAGGCGGCCTGTTTCGTGCCGCCCATGCCGCGAGAAAAAGCGCCGCTGCGACCGTAACCAGCCTTGTTCGAACTGCACCCAGCGACGACAGACTTGCGTTTACGAAAATGCCACTCAATCCACTAACTCTACGGAGGCTCCGACAGACCCCGGTGCACCTACTACGCCGTCGCTCTCACTTGCAGAGCAGATGAACATGTCAGTCTCGTTGCTCTTCCTCTACATAGACTTCACAGCTAACCAACGTTCCAGTAACAAAGATCTGCTCTGGAGAATAACAAGATTGGAGAAGTCCGTGTTTCCAAACGGCGTTGGATCATCACCAGTTGTGCAGCCCTCTGGAGGAAGTTCCTCATGTCAGGCTGAGCTCTTACATTTGGGTTTTGTCAAAGCTAACCAACCGATGCAGGCAATACACAGTTTAGCTCTCACACCTCGAATACACCCCCTACGCTGTCCTCTCCCAGCAGCACTCGCTTGAACGATCTGGTATCGAAGCTGCCGCCCCTTGAACAAGCAAAAATGTTGTTCGACCACTTCGTGACTACCATCCACCCCACGTTCGGGGTCCTTCACATACCATCGACCAGAGCACTCATGGACGAGACTTACGCCAGCATGAATGACGGCAAGGAAAACCCCAAGATCGAGAACATTCTCTTGCTGTTCAGCATCTTTGCTGGCGCAGCGTTAGCTTGGACAGATGACCTTCTTCACAAGTTGCAAGCTTCAAAAGAGAACGCAACATTGGCATTTGAGTGTTACATCGAAAATGCTTTGTCTATTGCCGAAGATAATCGTACCCCATTATCGCCCTCTGTCACTGCCATATCGGCGATATCTACTCTGGCGCACGTTGCTATCAATTCAGATGATGTATTGCCCACGAGGGTGATGCATCTTCGAAATAGTTGCTACCTGATGTGTCGTGAGATGATGGTCCATCGTTTGGATAGCCCGTCAGCCCAGAAGGAGAGAGAAGTCACCGGATCTAACGCCGTTGAGCTAGAGGTTCAAAGACGCATATGGTGGAGCATGGCAGCTTCGGACTGGTAATGTATACTCTTCCTTAATTGCGATTTGGGTTGCTGACCTGTCGAAGGTTGATGTCGTTCTCAGGTACTCCCCAGGACGGTGTTTACACTTTTATCCCAAGACTCATGAATGTGCTCAAACCGCGCAACGTGGACGATGATATGCTCGTAGCGTCGGGCCTAACGTCATCAGACTTGCCTCTTTCGATCCCCACAGATATGACCATGTTCCTACTTCGAGTCAGGACGGCAGAAATAGCTCGCGAGATTGTTGACACCATCCCTCCAATTGCTGACGACACCACCGAGACTGACTACGATGTGATTCTTGGGCTCGATAAGAAGTTGCAAGACTTGGTCAACGACCTTCCAACATTCTGTAAGCTGGATGCTGAAAGTATCGAGGAGTCCAAAGCAATCTGTGAAAGGAGACCATCTATTCACTGGCAGAGGATAAGCGTTCATCTAGGCATTCACGCACGAATATGTCGCCTTCACCGACCTTATTACCTCGAAGCATATACAAACTCTCAATACTCCTACTCTAAGACAGTTATTGTCCAGTCAGCATACAAGATTTTGGAACTCAGACGCATGATGGACGATGCTGACGCAAGGCTTAAGTTTAGGCCGGAGCGACACTGGGCTGTCTTCTTACATGTCACGTCTGCGGCCCTCACACTGGCAGTTGACCTGTCTCACAACCCTCAGGTACCGAACGCACAAGCACTGAGAGAGAAGGTCTCAGCCGCCTACGAGACTCTAAATGCGTCCAGAAAGAACGCGAAGAGTTTGATCAAGGGGATTGAGAAAAACATTGAACACGTCATGGGAACTTTACAGAAGCAGGGCCAGGCAAACGCGAGCTCAACTCCACCAGCCACGGCATCGAGCGCAAATTTAGAGTCTTCGGTACTTGACAATGTATCTACTGGGATGGATGATATTCCTATGGACACGCCTGAAGATTCCAACTGGGACGAATATTCGTATCAGCTTTGGTCAGAATTTTTGGCCGCGGTGCCTGATCTGGAAGGGTTTGAGTGGACTTCGCTATTGCAAGATGTGGACTTTGATCCGAATAACTTCAGTTAAAAGGTATGGAATCATAAATAAGCTGGATTCCATTTGGCGTTTCGCGTTCTTGGCTGAGAAACTGTGTGATGGAGGATACTGGTAATGTGACCTCCGAGATCTATCTATTGACTCTGGTAGATAAAAGAAAATCGATCATTTCGAGATTGACAAAGAGAGAATTTGTTGTAAATTGCTACCGCATCAACCAACTACTATGATGCATTTGTATACAAAGTTCCAGATTGATTCTTTGAAGTATTGGGGCAGTATCAGCCTGGGTACTGCCGTCACTGGGTAATAGACCGAAACCCCAACATTCGATAACAAGGACCGATATATCTATTGCATGTTACATCGGTTTTAATTTCTATCACAAGCCCAATCGGCCTTTATAATGAAGTCCGGTCAGTCCGATCCCGCCACGGTCGTTGTCATGCTTATGCCGGAATAGGAAAGTCCCCTCCGCGGACCTCCGGGATTCATCTCCGGAGCGGCAGTATATAGAATCGCCGCTTAGTCGATATTTCCAGACTCTGGAGCAGCATCTTATAGATTCACCGCTTACTAGATATCACCTTCGGCGCTTACTCCATATCTCCGGAGCAGCATTATATAGACTCGTCACTTCTTCAACGAGACTGTGAGGGACACCATCGGGACATCATCACATTACTATCAATCCAAACGACCAACATCATGAAACAAACCAAGGTGAATCTTCCAATACCTCAAGAGTGCCACTCGGACTCTAACATACTCCAGGCCATTATTATCGGCGGAGGACCCGCAGGGCTCGCAACCGCTTTATGCCTACACCAAAAGGCAAACGTGATCTGCACTATCTACGAGCTACGACCAGAGCCCACGACTCTCGGAGGTGCTCTTGGAATTTTGTCCAATGGTCTGCGCCTGCTAGATCGGCTTGGCGTTTACTCTGAGCTCAAGCAACGTGGAAGCAGTCACTCAACCATCACAGTTCACTCAATCAGCGGAGGAGTCCTAGGGCAAAGTGACATGGTGGGAGCAGCCCAAGATCAAACTGGATATGGCTATATGCGAATCAAGCGAACTGATTTACAAGAACCCATGCTGCAAGCCGTCGAGAAGGCCAACATTCCAGTGCATTACAACAAGCGACTCACCTCCATCACTGAGCTAGTAGATTCAGTCCGGGTGACATTCTCGGACGGAACTAGCGATACTGCAGATCTACTTATTGGATGCGATGGTATTCACTCTGCTGTGCGACGACTTCACGTAGACCCGGAACAAGAACCAGAGTACACCGGAATGGCAGGTCTTGGCGCTTTGGTTCCCGCCTCCAGTGTATCAGAGTCAGCAAGGCAACAGATGAGAGGAATGAACATCACAATGACCCAAGAGGGTATGTTTGGTGTCATGAGCTGCACTGCTTCTGATGATGAGATTCTCTGGTTTTTCTCGAAGCAAGTGCCACTTCCGGACTCTGAGGATGCACGTAACGGGTGGGAAGTCCATCGAAGAGACGAAGTTGATGGCTTCAAAAAAAATTCCCTCGATGTTTTGAAGGACGCCGGTGGAGAATGGGGAGATGACATGCGAGAGCTTATCGGTAACACGACCGCCGTAAGCTTCTATCCTATTTACAAATTGCCCACTGCTGGACGATGGTACAAAGGCCGAACTCTTCTTCTCGGTGATGCCGCCCATGCAATGCCTCCTCATGCAGGACAAGGTGTTGGCATGGCATTTGAGGACGCGTTTCTCCTTGCAAGACTTCTCGAGAAGCAGCAGTCACTTGAGGAAACCTTCAGGCAGTACGATGAGATCCGAAGACCTAGAGTGGAAGAGATCACCAATAGGGCTATTGGCAACGCTAGAATGAGAAGAAAGACGGGAGCATGGGGTCTCTGGTTGAAGGAATGGGGAGTATGGATGTACTCGCGAGGTGCCTGGGCTTTGGGTAAGGGTGGATGGGGTTCGGAGGTGAAGCAGATGGTGTACGACATTGACGAGGTTGAAATCTGATTTAGCACTGGCGTGGAACTTTGTCTTGATAATTAAGTATTTCATATGTATTGTTTTTGCTTTGAGATTAATTGCGACCGATCCTTGCCCTTCAGTAAGCGCATGACTTCATCCTCTACATAATATCTTGGCTGAACATGGATCAACGCTCTTCCGCGCAGGGCCCCCTTGAAAAATATTGGGCACAAATTCTGCAGTGAAAAGGAGAAAATGCCGCAGACTTTCCAATTTTCTCTCTTTCTCCTCTCATTTCTCTGAAGTTCGGTGACTTGCAAGTTGATCGTCGTGAGAGACTCCCATTAGAGTCACAACTCCTCATGATTTAGCATTATTTTTAAGCACCCAGAGATGACCGTACTGCATTACTACTTGTGAACTAATCTAGAAATCATTCTTATTCCTCGGCTTGATAGGTAAGCAGCCTCTCTTCTCACTGCCCCCGTCTCCAATCGTCAATGATGAGACTGAAACAAATACTTCCATGGCTATGATCACATATGATTCAAGCTGTTTCCGACAATGTTACACAACTGAGACATCTGCTATCTGACAGTTCTGATGCATGCAATTATTTGATCATCTTACTGACTTTTCTATCGAAGGTAAATCCCCATTGGCGAAGATTCGTGATTCGTGAGAACGATGGGAAGATGGAGGATCACGTCCATGCCATGACCGAGATAGCTAGCTACACGCATGAAGCAAAAATCAAACCAACTATTTTTCTTTTTCCCCAGCCATTGAAGAACCGAAAGCCACTCTATAACTCGCTTCTCGCCACGGCCACTTGAAGCTTTTGCGAGCTCAGTTCAAAGGTCCAGTCTCACTGAGACACGCAACAATGCCAGCAATAGCAGCCAATGTCCCATCCGGGTTCTTGACACGCACAGTATGCAGACCCAACTCCTTAGCAGGATAGTCGTTACCACCAGGGAAGATGGCATCTCCAATGAACATGATCTGCTCCAGAGGGATACCACTTGCAGTCGACAATTTCTTCAATCCATAACCCTTATCGACTCCCTTTTGTGTGATGTCGATAGAGGTTGCCCCGCCCATGTTGATAGATAGGTCGGGAAGTCGTTTGTAAAGATCCGCTTGGATGATCTTTCGTTTGGCAAAGTCTGGATCCCAAACCTCCTTCGCCGACACGGGTGCTTGCTGACCAAGAGCAGAGAATGTGATTTGACTACCTCGATCTTCAATGCGCTCACCCCAAGTCTGCTCCGGCTGAAACCCCGTAGCATCAAGCGAAGCATTAAACGCCTCAATGATATTCTTCCTCTGCTCCTCACTAAACAACTTCGCGTATTCCACCTTCCACTCACCACCCTTATGCGTGTAGAGCTTAGTGCCGGTGGTAGGCATGAGCCAAAGCTTAGAAAGATCTGCTCGTGGCGAAAGACGACTTGCGACTTGTTTCTGAAATTGGGGCCAATCGCCTCCTGAAATGACTGCGACATGGGCGACGCCGAGAAGATCGGCTAGAGCTTCGCCCATTGAGTCGAGAAGCGGCTGCTTGCTCTCTGCGAGGGTGCCATCGAGATCGAATGCGACGAGTTTGATCATTTTTATGGATGCCAATAATGGATATTCAATTGGAGGTGAAGGTCGGTGAGTGAGGGGTTGTGCTGACAAGACTTGACACCATGGTCAAGTCTGACTAAGGATAGTTACGTATGCATCAAACGCAGCATAAAAGATCGACGCCATTGGCAAGAGAAATAACTACCAGCATGATATGTACATGACAATTTCGCCAAACCCCAAATCCCAGGACTCGCTGATATCAAATATTTTCAAAAGAAACTCGCTGTCTCTTACCAAATTCAAATCACTCCTCAACTGTCTGTGGTAATGACATCAATTTCAAAGCTCCTGTCATTAAGCAAGGTTCCACCCACATCCTTCGTATCGAATTTCATGACAATTTTGCATGTGAAATGCGATTTCTTGGGATGGGCTTTCTTGAACTCATCCCTCATCTTCGTCGTTTTATCCAACTGCTCCTTCGCAGACTGAGCCTCAATCTCGCCTTTTTTAGTCATCGTCGTTCTCTTGGTCCACTCGCCATGGATAAATCTCAACTTTTGGTTGACTTCCTTCTGTTTCGTTTCGATTTTCTTGAGGCCATCTTGTAACGCGGCTATTGCTGTGGCCACTGTTTCGCCCTTGAAGTTCTGCAGAGTCTTGAGCGCATCTGCGGTCTCCTTATGTTCTTTGGAAAGTTCTGTGATTGTCTCTCCTGCTTCCTTACGGGCGTGTAATTCGTTGTTTTCCATTCTTCTGAGCTCCTGGACATTCTCGGCGGTTTCCTTGTATATGTCCTCTGCACGTTTGAGTTCGGTGTCCAACTCGGCAAGTCTCCTATCGATCCTCGTTTGCCTCTCCTTCACGAAGGAATTCGTCTCCTCGCGAACCTTCTTGGCGAGTTCTTCGTCTGTAAAGTTAGGCTTTATATGATTCGACTTTCGTGACCTCATTCTCGAACGGAGTCTAGAACCGTTCTGGATAGGAGATGCCGTAGACGTGCCGTTAATGCTATCCTGTATATCGTGATATTCATCTGGCGAATCGTTGCGCTCTTGATCGCGCGGCTGGGGAGCTAGATTAAATTCGGAATCCCGGTCAACCGGTTCTTCTTCGTCACTGCTGTTCTTCCCATCTGTGTCTGGCAACTCAATAGATTTAACAGGCGCATTGTGTTCGGTTGTTGCTTTCTCTGAGGTACGTAGTGCCCTGCCTGGACGGCTTCCACCCCCCAATCGCTTGGAGGAGCGCGTAGGCGGTGCATGTGGACTTGCATCCTCAACTCTGGACCGTTTACGACCAGTCCTCGCCGAGGGTTCGCCTTTACCAGTGGAGGGTGAGAGTCTCCTCTGGGGAGTGGTCTTTGGTGTTTTGAGTCCTTGCTGCGAATTTTCTCTTCGTAGCTTGCTCAAAGCTTTGTCGACATCTGTTTTTGTGAGCTTCTTTTTCCCTTCAATGGTTTTGTACTCGACGACTGCCAGTACCGCCGACCGCAGCCTATCCCTCTCTTCCTTAGTCAGTTCTTCCTGGTGCGGCCGATCCGGGAAACCTTGGAAGACCAACCCCCAAAACTTGGCGAGAACAAATGAATCCCATTTGGTACTGCGACAGGATGGCTTGATGATCTCCCAAGGAAATTGGCCAGCGCGCTCCTTGATTTCCAGAGCGGTTCTCTTCTCCTCCCCATGAAGAGCATTAAAAATGACGTCAGCCTCCTTGGAGCTACTGATGGCAGCCATATTGGCGCATCGGAGATAAGAGAAGGGAGATGATCTAAGGAGAGAATGAATTGAGAGACAGTGAGGGGAAGGGGTTTTGGTTGCTCGTCGCAGCAAGAGCAAGAAAAAGCAAAGCCTAACCAAAGATCACTAGCCAAGACGCGGGAAAAGGTGGAGTCACAGCAACTAGATCCCAGTAAATGCCTTGGAAATGACCCCGCTTTGGGCCAATGAAACGCTATATCACACGCCACTGCAGCCACTATCATCTAACTATCGTCATATTTTGGCATTTGTGGTTTCTATTCAAAAGGATGCGAATCAGTAGACGCGATTGTTTATCTGAGAAGCTTATGATACAGAGCAAGTTGTTCGGAAAATACACATTCAACTAAGAGCTCGATTAAACGATGGCACAAGGATAAATCATCCATCCTAGTGCCCCAGGATAGCTATCATATTGGCATGTGAACTCGGATGTACAGAGTTGTCGAATGAACTGGAAGACCATGAAGTTGCAGAGTATCATAAGCATACTTACAGTTTGATAATTAACCATGCATGTATTAACTGAAGTCATAGCATAATAGCTTACGCTCGTAGGTAAAAAGACAAAGTGGCGTAAACGTCACAACACGACTTGGTAAAAACGGCTACTAAGAGCTTCTATATCTAGTTCTGTCTATATCAAAACACCAGGGGCAGCCTGTACTAGACATTAGTGTGGTCGTATTCGCCCCGTAAGCGAACCAGATTAACCTACTACGGAGCAAAGTCTCACGTAATCTTGGAGCCGAGATCCACCACCGGAGGATATCTAGCCGATCCATCATGTCGTCTATCAATAAATCAAATCAAAGGGCCTTACGTTTTACCGCCCTCAGCTTCCTATTTGAGATGATCTGCAATACAGATCCGAAGGTTAGTAATCATACGATGCTACACGAGAAGATCTACAGGGTTTTCATCCTTATTCCTGCTACATCCCTGTGCTTGCCCCCTTTACTTCGATGGCATATGCGGATCGCATGAAGTTTAAATACATCTTATTTCTCATCAACTCATCCAAGTCTCTTCAACGTCCATCCCTGGCATACAAGTTTGTTAGTCATGTATTTCTTTCACTTGTTAGCTGTTTTTGCAGTCACGTCTAGTGGATTGTTGATCCCCTCGGTATCTCCAGGCCAGTACTATGTTGGCTTGAACATTGAAACCCTGACAGATAAAACGAGATGGGACCCGTACGCTCCCGCCGACAATCCTCAACTGCGCCGTGTTTTAGTCTCTGCTTTCATTCCAGCCAGCCTTCCAAATCAGCCTTGCCCACATGGAAAAGTTAATGTGAGCTATATGCCTCCCAAGACCACCGAGGTTTTTGGGAAACAGGCGGAAGCTATGGGATTGCCACAAGGGTTCTTCGAAGACCTGGAGATGGGACTTTGTCGACTCCCTGATCTTGAGTCATCGATACAGAAGCCTCACAGGAAGAACCCGAAGTTTCCTGTGGTAATCTTCTCTCCTGGTCGTGGTGTATCGAGACTCATGTATAACGTCATGGCCTGGTCGTTGGCCAGCCATGGTTATGTTGTTTTGACCTTGGACCATGCCTATGATGCTACCATCATTGAGTATCCTGATGGAGCTTCCCTTGCTGGTGTTGCTGGTGAAGCAAATCAAACCGTTCTTAAGAGATCCGTTGAGGTATTTTGTCCTAAACTTGTACTAAGAATACGCTGACGTTTTGCAACATTCAGGTCCGTCAGAAAGATGTTTCATTCGTCATCGACCAAATAAAAGACGCCTCTACCGCAAAGACCCTGCTGGCTCAGAAGGAAGTCGATCGCATCTTTGTCTTTGGTCACTCAATTGGTGGAGCTACCGCTGTATCCGCCTTGTTCAACGATGACCGAATCCATGGAGTGGTCAATCTCGACGGAGACATGCTTGGCCCTGTTGTCAAAAAGGGTCTTGACAAACCCCTGTTCCTAATCGGAAAGCCTCATTCCCGAGAACAGGGCCCCTCATGGAACCAAACTTGGGCAAATCAACATGGACCTGGCATGATGATGCAGATTGACGGAACAACGCACCAATCATTCTCGGACTTGCCGTTGCTCGCCACGCTAAAAGATATTCCTAAGGACTCAAAGACCAAGGTGGAAGCGGCGATCGGAACAATTGATGGCAAGCGGATGGCGTCTTTGATGACTGAGCTTATGGTTGCGGTTCTTGAGAACGTATTTGACGGTTCCGAGAACGGATTATGTGGCGTGGTTGGGGGCCGACGAGAAGTGACGGTCTTGGAAACCAAGAGAATCAATTGTCCATGAAAATACTGTAAATAGATGAGTATTGACGGTTAAGACACGGTTGCAACTCATTGTCCTACATGTGGCTTTTTGAAGTTATAATTGTTCAAGGAATTGATGGGCTTGCTGTCAAATGTTGGTTCCGAGTTGGAACTTCCGACTGCGTCGACGCCACGCATATCATTAGGCTTGAGACTATCCAATCGGCGCTTACGTTGGAACATCAATACTCAGACTTTTATAACACGGTGTGATCGCTGCTGTTTGGCTGTCCTCGTAAGAAAGTGTTCTCAACCAGACTTCAGGCACAGAACCTAATAGAACACCATGGCACCTACAATCTTCATCGCCCCTGGGTTTTACGAAGGCCCAGCAGTCTTCCAGCCTCTAGCCGACGCCCTCGATACACGCGGCTTCAAAACAGTAATCACCACCATCTCAAGTACAGGCAAGACTCCTCCAGATAGCCCAACCATGGATGACGATATTGCCAGCATCGCCAAAGACCTTGCGTCGGTCGTTGAACAAGCGGGCACAGAAGGTGTTGTGGCTGTGATGCACTCTGCTGGCGGCTTCATTGGTAGCGGAGCCCTTCGAGGCCTGTCATCCATAGCTAGACAGTCTGGCGGAAAAGTTGGCGGGGTCAACAAGATTATCTTCCTCACCGCTGGTGTTGCACCCGAGGGGTTTGAACAAGGGCCAATGCCCTTCTTCGACTATGATGTACAACCCCTCAGTTCCCTCGTAACGCCCTGTTTCTAATCATTCTTATAGAATTTAAACGGGACACAGTCCTGCAAAGATCCCAGGATCTTGTTTTTCAATGATTTCTCAGATGAGGAGGCCAATAAGTGGCTTCCAGGACTTCAACATCAACCTGACAAGGGCTGGGCCACCAAACTCAAGTATTGCGGCTGAAGAGAGGTGCCAAGTGTCTACATCATTTGCGATAGAAATGACGTTTTACCTGTCACAGTTCAGGAACAGTTCGCAGGACTGGCGGGAAGCGAGATGGTCTGGATTGATGCTGGACATATGGGGCAACTGAGCCAAACTGACAAGGTGGCGGATATTACAACTTCGCATGCTGGCTAAGGCGGTGGCTCTAGTTCTTGCAGGTTTGCTTGAATAAAAATCTTGAATTACAATAGCTCAGCACTTCTTGTCCTCCTTGCAGCACTGGGCTTCTTGATTATAGTATATGGGCTGCCTGCATTATTACCTCCGCTACAAGCTAGCCCATGCATTCACTATTCCCGTCACCGTCCACTTCGATTTCCACTTCTTCCTTTATTCCCTCTTCAAAGCGGTAAATTTAGAAGAATCGGATCATCCCTGTATTCAGTGTTGCACCGCCGACAAAACTGCCATATCAACCCTCTCATCAGGCCCCGCGATTGGATCATGCATACGTCCTCCCTCCCTGGCTCAGCGCAATATCTGTAAAAGGTGCGGTTCGTGATTGTTGTGTTGCAGAAGGAACATGAGTAAACAACCTGTAGAATGATACACATTATGAGACGAGTCAGACAATGAGGCCCGATCTCGAGGTTGATGGAACAATTGTAAAATGAAGGAGAAAGATGATTCCTGGAGCATCGTACATACATATATTGGCAGCACTGGTCTGAATCAGAAATGTTGCATTTCTGCATCACCGCGTACGACTTGGCTAGGTGTTGTCAAATGCTCTGCTCAACGTTATTCAGAACTTGTACTAGCAGTGAAACTGCACAGAGATGGCAGATCCGGCAGTGGAACTAGGGGACCGAAGTCCTTACGGACAAACCCAATATTTTCCACCACATCACCGAGGCAGTTAATTCGACTCTTGTTTCGTGTGCTTTGATGTCTTTCTTAAGTTGATTCAGACGGAGTTCAATAGTCAGATCCTCACCACGAGCGGTCCAGAAAGTTGAAGATAGACTACACGAGGCCTAGAACGGAGGAGATCGCCAGCCATAATTATTTACGTGCATTGGAAAGCTCGAATGCAGCTTTGATAGTCAAACGCTAATTCATGTCTTTGTCATAATGACCAGAGCAATGAGTCTTTCGCTTCGTTTTGATGAAGGTTGACAAGGAAAGGCCTCCATCATGAGCCTCAAAAGCAAATCGACATTCAGGTCAGACTTGATTGGTTGCAAAGATATCGTTGGAATTTGGACGATGGTTATTCTCGACGATGAGTAAGAGGCCCAGAATTTCTGAGGTGCACCATCTCTCTTTGATGGGGGCCTAAACTTTGAAGGACCGAAGTTTCAACACTAACATTCATTGAAACTTCTCCAAAAGGCGGGATGTTTTGACTTTGTCGAGACCGATCGTTCAGCCATAAGCATTAATAAAAGTGATACGCTAGCAGCGCTTTGATTGGATTGATAGGTTCTGTTATCTAACAAAGTTCAGAACTTGGGGCTTGTTTCGCCTGCGAATGTCAATAGTCAGGTCTCGTTGGATGGATGCTGTACAGCATGCTGGGTCATGATAGAATTTCAAGCACGCCATAAAGGAAGAACTGACTCAGCATGATTCCTAATTTCTACGGAGGCTTAGACATGAAATCGGAAAATATTATGCAGTTGAATGCTGACGAGAGACGAAGCTATACGAGATTTTTCAATTGGCAATCAAGGAACATGCTTACTGTAAGATAAAGAATTCCTCGCCGCGAAGGAAGCAATACGACTAGGTTTACCCTTGAAATATACGTGCGAACAGCGTTGTCACAATTCAACATGTCATAGAACAGCCCAAGTCACGGTCTCCCCAAAAATAGACTTTTGGCCAGTGTCGGAAAATAGACGGGAGCCTTTCCTAAGCAAGATCCTGCAAACGTCGCCGATTTGGTTGCGTAATTATCCCGCCTTTTGGGTCAAGTGCAGAAGTCCCTTGTAAGCAACACTACATTACATCGTGGAGCTGGGGGGCATGTGACACTGAGGCTGAGTGCCAGCGGATGAAAGATCTGTCAACCTTGCATATGGATGGTGACATGACTGAGTCCAAATGGTGGGTAGATATTTGAGACAAGCCTGAAGGTCCATTGGCATTCACCGCCATTATGTCACTGCAGAGCGGGAAGAGCGCAATAATGCATCCATCGTCTATAGCTTTAGTTTCTGGATGAATTTAGACAAGCCCAATGGTGACTCGGTCAGGCACTTATTCATAGCGTAATAATATACTAATTATAAGGATAATTCCAGAATATCTCTCACTATTGCCCATGTACACTACGCAATAACTCGTATCGCTGGCACCATCTCTGCATGTCTTGGCTCTCTACACCCTCATCCAACTCCAGGCCGTCATGTTTGTCCCCTCCGCCTCGGCCATCAGGCGTTCTCGAGTCCCGAGGTCTCTTGTGTTCCCCAAAATGACTCGGACGGAATAACTCGTCTTGCCGGAAAATTCTATCACACTAGAATTGGGCTGTGCAATTGGTTATTTTTAAGCTTACTAACTAAGTCGAGCTGAAGGCTCCGGTCATGAGGCAGGCTGAGCTTATTCTTGGCTCCAACGCTGACCTGATGAGATTTCGGAGCCTGCTGCAGAGCTGAACCTTTTGGCTTGTGGTTTGCACTTGGGGGCCAACATATCACGCAACTATCCGCAAATATTTGCACATTCAACAGCCATATCGACAGCAGATACGAGAAGGATCAAGTCTCCCATATTGGATGACTCGAGCCAAGAACCAACTGCCAACACACAAATTAAAGAGGGCTGTGGCACAGCTGACCTCGATTTTTTGGTAGCTCGACTTTAGGTCCTTAGCCCCAGAGCCCGATTTCTTGGGTTGACAGTACTTGCGGGGTAAAGTCGTCCTCGAAGCTGACGCCCTCTCCGGCGTAGGTCTCCACTATATCGGAGAAGAGGGGCCGCGATCGAGGCCCTCAGCCCTGACCAGTTAGGGATAGCTTCATGCGCAGCAGCTAGCGCTGATCTTTGCCGTGGTTTGATCAGGCGCAGCATCTTGTGGAAGGATGCGAGAGCTCGGAGCACCCGAAAATAGAACTATGTCTAACTGACGTAGGGCATGACATGAACCACTGCCAAACTGCAGCTCAGCCTTACCAAAATGCCAATTCCGATTTTCAATGTGAGCTATGGCGAGGATGGTGGATGCTGCTGCGCCGGCCACCACGATATTAGCTAGTGAGTCCAAGATCCTGGCAATGCTTCTTGAGTTTGAATCAAGTGCCAGACAATTGTGTATATAAGACTCAGCTCATTCCCTCAATTCAATTCATTCTTATCATTCTCATCATCCTCACTCATCTCTTCTACAACATCCCAACACCTTCGCTACAGCAACACAACACCGTCGCTAGCCCTTACTACAACTTCAATCGCTTCAACAGTTTTCTCATTCCTCTTTCTTTATCTCTAAAGCCACATTCAGAATGCGTTCCTCATACACCATCCTCGCCTTTGCCGCTACGGCTCTGGCTCTTCCCACTGCAAAGCCCGCCGATGATGGCTCCTGGAGTCCTGGTATGTTTGGCATCCTGCTCCTCAAACAGACAAACACTAACAACATCAGGCAAATATGAAGGCGGAAACACTGGCAAGGACGACGGAAAATGGGCTCCTGGCAAATACGAAGGCGGTGATACTGGTTTTGATGATGGCCAGTACCACGGCGGCAAGAAGGAGAAGCGCAACGATGACGGCAGCTGGTATCCCGGCAAATAGTAAGACTCTCCTCTTTTAGCATAAGCATCAATACTAACGCCTCTCAGCGAGGGCAAGCCTCAGACCAAGTACGACGACGGAAAATGGTACCCCGGCAAATATCCCGGCGGCAAGGAGAAGCGCAACGACGATGGCAGCTGGCATCCAGGTAAATACGAAGGAAAGCCTCAAACACCATATGATGATGGTAAATGGTATCCTGGAAAGTATCCTGGTGGAAAAGAGAAGCGCAACGACGACGGTAGCTGGCACCCCGGCAAGTATGAAGGCAAGCCACAGACCAAGTACGACGATGGAAAGTGGTATCCCGGAAAGTACCCTGGCGGCAAGGAGAAGCGCAATGATGATGGCAAATGGTATCCTGGAAAGTATGAGGGAAAGCCTCAAACCAAGTATGATGATGGGAAATGGTACCCAGGAAAGTACCCCGGTGGAAAGGAGAAGCGTGAGGATGATGGCAGCTGGTCACCCGGCAAATACGAAGGTGGTGACACTGGCCGTGATGATGGCAAGTGGGAAGCCGGTAAGTCCCAATATCTTAGCATCTTCAAATATCCAATACTAACAAGTCACAGGCAAGTATGAGGGTGGAGACACTGGCTACGATGATGGTCAATACCACGGTGGCAAGAAGGAGAAGCGAAACGACGATGGTAGCTGGCACGAGGGAAAATATGAGGGCGGCAACACTGGCTACGATAATGGAAAATGGTACCCCGGAAAGTATCCCGGTGGCAAGGAGTAAAATGGTTCTTCAAGATTTGGATTTCTATGGAGTTTGGGACTGGACTTTGGGGCCCCGCATAGCATTTGCATTTCTCATTCCTTCTCTTCTGAATGGCTTCACATAGCCGCTATTTACGGATACACTTTTATATACATAGGACACTCCTTTCAATAATACATACCGGTACAACTTCATATACAATGGCTTCTTCTTGGTGAAAGTTGTTCACTTTTCGTTCATCTTCGTGATGGTCCCATACCCATCATTCCTTTCCTAATCTCGCAATCCAGTCAGCTTACATGTTGGGTTTGGGAATTTCCTGGCGATGCGCCCAGTGTTGGGGTCGTTGTATGTGTGACATCTTCATACGTGGAACATTGGAGTAAGCCCAAGTAGAAGTACTCAGCTGAATAACACGACAACCTGATGAGCAACGAATCGCAATCGCTCGTGTCAACGGCCATAACTCCAGATACATTATTTTTGTTGTTGTCTTCATAATTCTTGAGAACGTACTCGGTTGTACTCAACTCATACCAGGCCTAATTAATTTATTTCTTGGGCGGGTTATCATGGATCGGCGGGACTGGGATCCTTCGACTTCTTCAAGCACACAAACCCCTCATTCCTTCGCTGCTTACAGACAGACCAGACCGTCTTTCTACCAACAATGACAGAATTTTACAACCTTGAGCGAAATGCGTCGCTTGAAATTACCGATCAAACAAGCAATATCCAAGCCAGTCAACATGAACCCACGGCCGTCATTGAGAGCGACAATCCCATCGATGAGTTAGAAGTCGAGTACCCGACAGGCATCAAATTCTGGCTCATCATCCTCTCCGTTGCCGCTGTCCTTGTTCTCGCGAGCATAGACATGAACATTGTCGCTACCGCAGTCCCAGCTATTACAGATCACTTCCATACTGTTGCCCACGTCGGTTGGTACTCGTCAGCTTTCCGACTCTGTGTCTGCGCGTTTCAATTCGTATTCGGAAAATCATACAAGCTCTTCTCGGTGAAGCGCGTCTTTCTTTTCGCCAATGTCATCTCTATTGCAGGATCTATACTTTCTGGCGCAGCTGCCACGTCTACGATGCTGGTCATTGGAAGAGCTGTTGCTGGACTCGGATCTGCTGGTCTTTTCGCAGGGTCTTTCATCATCATCGTTCAATGCACACCTCTTAGGCGACGACCAGTCTTCCTTGGAGTGATGGGTGCTGCAGAAGGGCTGGCAACTATCGCTGCACCGCTACTTGGGGGCGCTCTTCAGACACTGGGCTGGCGATGGTGTTTCTTCATCAGCATACCCATGGGAGTCGTCACTCTCCTTCTGACGATATTCTGTCTCTCTGATACGCAGAAGTCCAGCTCTGTTGCTCGCATGACCTTCAAGGAAAAGGTTGCTCAGCTCGATCTCGTCAGCAACATGCTTCTTCTCCCGGCTCTGACAAGCCTCTTCCTCGCATTCTCATGGGCTGGAACGAAGTATCCATGGGACAGCGGTGCAGTCATCAGTACGCTTTTGATGTTTGCTGTTCTCCTTGCCGCTTTCGTCTTGAAACAGATCCGCCGAGGCGATGCCGCTGCCCTGCCTCCACGCATTATGAAGCACCGCAGCGTTATCGCTGGTTTCATCTTCATATTCTGCGTCAACAGCACAGGTGTCGTACTGGAATATTATCTGCCCACTTATTATCAGTTGGTCCGTGGATACACGCCCGTCAAGAGCGGCTACATGATGTTACCTATCATCATCGCTGCGACCATCGGTTCGCTCATCCATGGCGTTGGGACAAGTGCATTCGGCTACTATACACCATTCATGCTATTTGCTTCTATCATCATGCCCATTGCAGCGGGCCTTATTACTACATTCAGAATCGATACCAGTTTCGAACGGCTCATCATATATACTGCACTGTCGGGCCTGGCTTATGGCATTGGCTTCATTGGACCTCAAACAGCTGTGCAGACAGTTCTACCTGACGAGGACGTCCCACTTGGTTTATCAATTATGCTATTCGCACAATCTTTTGGCCCGGCTGTCACTGTTCCCATCGCACAGGTACTCTTCACGAACCAACTCTCTGTGAACCTGGATAACGTCGTGCCGAGTGTGAACCAAACGAGCATTAGCAACAGCGGTCTTACGGAACTGGTGGCCAGCGTGTCGCCCGCTTCATCCAGGGAATTTCTCGTTGCTATTGACAAAAGCCTTGGACAGACATGGTATCTGGTTGTTGGGCTAGCCTCAATGGCAATAGTTGGAGGCTTGATGACAGAATGGCGATCAGTGAAAGAAAAGCGCGAATAAATATGCGTCTCAAGCTTTATGAGATACCTGTCAGATCTATCTATCTTGGTTACACTCGGTAACGAATTCTTGACTGTGCTATCACTCCCTAGGATGAGGTTAGCTAGCGAAGCTGCGCTTTTTCAACCACCGGTTCACCAACTCCAAACCCTGTTTCGGCTTATCCTGGGGAACCTATCATCACATATTAGCATCACTTCTTTATACAAATCATAGCAACTCACCATATGACCAGCTCCATCGACAGTAACGAAAGAGAATGTCGTCTTCTTATCAGTTTCGCCCATCTTGATCTTGACCTCCTTGTACCACCCAATCTCTTCACCCCAAGCTCCCCATGTCTTTGGTGACTGTGCAACATAAGCCGGCTGTCCTTTCCAGGGCATACTGTTGCTCCATCTCAGGTTACCAGCTGTATTGCACGCAAGATCCAGATTTCCTTGATACATCAGCACATCAACGTCGTGGCCAAGCAAGTACTGGATCTGTGTCTGAGTACTGATTCCCGTGTCAAAACCCAAATCAAAAGCGTTTGACACATCTAGAGAATAAATCGAGTAGTTTGTCACCGCACTTGGTACGCCCAAGGCTTTGAATACATGGGGTTTGTTGAGATACCTATCGATGATGGCCGCTTCCTTGTAGCACAGATCATCTCCAGACTCGCATGGGGTCGTGATATCGAATCTGTTTCTGTTGCCGTTGGCGCCAGATTCGCCATCATACCAACTAACGACACCATCCCAACAGACTTTCCCAGCCGCATCGCAGATAGCATGGTCTGGATGGTCGTAGCACACCCGCCCAAGGTCAAGACATCGTGGAAGGTTCTCAGCCATAATGTCGCAGCGGGTACTGTTGAACACGGGCTTGTCAACGCCTGGGTTTGTAGTGCAGAGTGTCTCCCAGTATCCGAAATTGTTGTCTAAAGGCGAGACGTAACCGTTGCCGATGAGAACTGAGTCAAGATTGATTTGGGGACGCTTGGGGTAGAGTTTGTTCTGTGCAACGATGGTCGCTCCCAGGATTGGGATGTAGTGGCCCTGAAAAGTCAGCAAATCAGCGAGTCATATCAGACGCTGCGACTTACTCCGTAACTCTCGCCGGAAATATGAAATGGCCTGTCAGATAGATCTGGAAAGACCTGGCTTACAAAGAGCTGCAAAAACTTGTGCATACTCTCAGCAGCAACAAACGAGTTTGATGGAATTGGTTCGCCTTCATCCAAGTACGAGAACCCAACACCAGCAGGTTGGTCGACGAAGATATAGTTTGCGTTTTCATTCCATCCGTAAGGGTTGTGAACCGTGCCATTACCATGCTTATTGATCAAACAAGGCCCAAGTTCTTGAAGCAATCCCAACATCGATGAGCCTCCAGGGCCTCCAGTCAACCAAAGCACAAGAGGGTCAGTAGCTGGTGCATTCTTGCTCTCGAAGTACCAGAAGAAGAGATGCTGATGTCCGACATCCAACCATCCAGTGTACTGCTTTACGCGGGCATCGCAAATCGAGTCGTCTACCTGCTCTTTGATGCGGATGCTATGTCCCGGGAGTAACGAACTTTGGTGAACCTGGAAAGTGGTTGCTTGCGTTGAGTCTGCGCTGCTCAGAGGGAATTGAGACGCAAAGGCGCCCAATGCTGCCCCAGTGAGGAGTAGTCCTGTTTTTAGAATACCCATGGCTGCAATTCTTGTCGGTGAGAAACTCCAGTGGGGGTTGATGAAGGTTATAAGAGATAGCAGCGAGAACGGCGTCACTATTCCTGGGCTTGGTTACGTAATCCTCACAAAGATGACGCCAACAAGGTTGAATTGCAAAAGGTCCTGCAGGTATCTTGTCTCAAGTTATCGTTACCCCGCTTCCAACGGCATCTCAATCCGCGTAGGATCAGCTCTAGTCTTGATAGGGAAGCTCACAGCAGATAAAGGGAAAAGCGCGATTGAACAATAGAATAGGTACCTGCGTGATATGTCGCTTAGATACGCCAAAACAATGCGAGCCGCGTCGCTTATTGCGTGTGCTAGTAAGCTGGCCGAGATATGTTCCGATCTAGAAAAGCGCGACAGAACCTGATATGAAGTATTAGCGATTTGAGATAGAAAACAATCGACATAGTTTTCATAATACTTCATTTCTTAAACATTGTCCGACTAAACCCTACATAAGTCTCACTCTCAACCATTCGCCCTTATCCAATAAGGCTTCATCGCCCGTCAACAAGGATCGATAGCTCAGTGGTACGAGCGAGGGATTGCAGATCCCTAGGTCGCGTGTTCGATCCACGCTCGGTCCTACACTCTTTCTTTTTGCTATTTGTAAGGGTTTGAACAAACCCAGCACTTCCTGGGCAATTCCATCTTGACATGTAACAACAATTTCCCAGAGGCAGTCGTTCATGAAATCTGGGTGCTCGTTCGTCAGAGCATCGAACCAATCTCGCGATACCATCCTCGCCTCTAGCCCAAGAATGAATCTTTTTTTCATACAGTCAACAGCAAGGCTGCGAAGTTCGCTACCTAGTAGGATGCAAACTTCTAGAATTGACGAGAAGTTTATCAAAAGGGCAGGGCTCCCCGTCCCTACGTCGGTAACATTCCCAAGCAAAGGTTCTAGGTCCCCAAATGTCGTACTTGTGCCCAAACTCATACATTACTGCATGGTCGGTGAGAGATGGAGTTTCATAATATTCAGGCTGGTTGTCAAATACGTAGGAGCCCAAAAAGAGGTAGTCTATCACCCGCCGTATGACCTGAAGTATCGTACTAAGTTCTCATTCTCTAGACATAGCTACCTTGGAAACTAAAAATGCGTTGTTTGTATTGGCTCAATAGAACCCTCGAAATGATACTCCCAAGCCTTTCAGTCTAGACAGACAAGGTTCCCGAACAGTGCATTGAACACAGCAGGGACACCAAAGCGCTCATGGTATTAGGAGGTTAAGAGTTCATAATACCTACCCCAGCGGTCGTTGCGCACCCGTCCCAGTGTCATACTACCGTCTAGTAACATTCGCCAGTGGCCAAATGTTAGACCTGGGCACACACGCCCTGAGTTGCAACATATGCATACCGTTTCCATGTCCCGAACACTTCGTCCGGGACAATCCTCGTTGTCGCACGACCACAAATCCGGAAACTTTAACATGAACAACATTAGGTCTTTCATGAGCTCGGGGCAACCAGCAAATAGCTCCTCGATCATCGGCTCTGGATCGTCCGACCAATATTGTGGGGATAGTTCGAGCCGTGCGAAAATAAGAGCACCGTTGCGAGCTCGTTTTGAAATCTCTGAAGGCACTTGGTAAAGCTGAGAGACCGAACTGATGAAGTCACCCATGTCGCAAACCTCAGCCTCAGCTCGATTGAGATATCCATCCGTCGAGTGCCTCTGGAGTCCTTGAATATCGTACATGTCCGCTAATAAAAGCATCGATGCATGTGTTGAGAGAGCAGAGTCCTTAGATACTGAATAGTCACCAGTATACATGTATTCCACCATTCTCTTAACCATCTCGAGGGGGTGCTCGCTCATATCGTAGATTCCTGTCGAAGCTTCCTATGGATGAATTAGTACAGCAATAATCACAATGGATTGAGGGGTTACTCATACCTTGAATTTCCCGTTGCAAGCTGCATCGAAAACGTCAGAGTGGGCGGAGATTATGTCCTTGTGGACAGGGATCGTCTGTCCATTGCAGGTAAAAGCAAAGTCAGTATTCTTGCCGGCTTCTCGCGCCTTTTGCAGACGCTGCAAGAACTCGTCGTCAAACATAGTGGTGAGACTTGAAAGGATTTGAATGGGAGATGAGTTTGGTTTTCTGATTCTCGATTGAAGAAAAAACAGTCTTTATATATGTAGAAATTGCATGAAGAAACCTTCATTTGAGTGAATTTCTATAGTTTCGTTCATGGGACGAATCCTGTACTCGCACTATGGTTCATGATACAACTATAAATATACATAATGTGCATAAGAAGCCTATTATATATGAGCTTGAAGAGTCGATAAACCATAATTTCTATATGTGTCTTGAAGTTTCGTAAACATCTGAAAGTTTAAATCCTTGACATTAAGGCATCATGAACCACAAGCTTTTCTCTCACCCATTTTGAAAGTTTATACCTTTTTGCGCGCATTATGAGTCAGAACGAGTGGATATCTTATAAGGAGTGCATGGGTTGCTTTGGAACACAAAGAAACCTCTTCCTTTCACATATCTAGCGTGAAATTTCCCAGTCACCTTACAGTCTCCGTTACTCTTTTCTCCGTGCCCTATTCCTCCTCGCAACAACAATCTCTAACCTTACTAAAACCAGATACGACCTTCGTTTAGAAAATGGAAAAGGCGTTGAAGCTGAGAAGATTAAAAGAGGCCAGTGGATCAACAAAGACCATCGCCACGTCCAAACAATTCAGATTCATCGTTGGCGCTCATGAAACTGAGTTTACCATACACTCAGCCCTAGTCGCGGAACAATCTCCAGTTCTGCATGCGCTGGTAAACGGGAATTTTAAAGAGTCCTTGGAAGGTTCTGTCAAATGGCCCAACGTGGATGAGGCAACGTTCATAAGCTTTTGGGAGTATGCTTACACCGGAGACTACGCCTCCCCTGAAGTGGACGACAACGAAGATTTGGTCAAACACGATGACGGAAACATATGGGAGGCCAACCTGGGGGCCAAGTACTCTCTAATCTTTCAAGAATATTCAGATCAGGACAGCGGGACACCAAGGCACCCACATGCATCGCTCCTCTGGCACGCCTTTATTAGGACCTGGTGTCCGGCACAAGTGCCAGATCACTTCAGAGTCTATCCAAAACATCTGATGCACCACGCCCGAGTCTATGTCTTCGCAGATTGCTATGGATTGGACCGCCTCATGACATTTTCCCTCGGCAGGCTATTCTTAGCCTTGGAGGTGACGTTTCCTTGGGGCGATGCTTTGGTTCGCGTTATGGAGTTGCTGTCCTTTACCTTTGAGAATCTAGTCCCTGAAAAACTACGAAAGCTTGTGTCTCATTATGTTGCTTGCCACATAGAGATCATCCAGGGTGTGGATGAGTTCCAGGATCTTATGCAGAATCCTGAGTGCTCGCTGAAAGATCTGATAGCGGAGGTTGTGTCGACGCACTAGAGAAGTTCTTGGGCTGCCGAGACTTTGGATTGGTCCAACGTGCCTTGCGGTTGTCCCAGCCCCCCTTGAGGTTTACCTGACGAGCCTTAAGATGGGTGTTGGTGACTTTCTGGCAGCTCATGAAGGCATAAAGATGCTTGGCA
The DNA here is from genome assembly GCA_013184415.1 of Fusarium concolor. Taxonomy (NCBI): domain Eukaryota; kingdom Fungi; phylum Ascomycota; class Sordariomycetes; order Hypocreales; family Nectriaceae; genus Fusarium; species Fusarium concolor. The sequence continues at coordinate 9,237 of JABCJY010000298.1, read as the reverse complement.
TACTACGCGCTAAGCTTAGGATGGTTTCAACCAAGTTTACCCAAGCTTAGCTGAATCCTTACCTAAGTTGAACTAAGGATTGTGACACTTTACCTCTAACAGCATGGAAGAACTGGATGTCATGACCTTTGAGCATTAACCTGGCAAAGTCTTCGGGATTCGAAAGACTAGCAGAATAGATGCTCTGTTTTCATCATGAAATAATACTATTTCTTTCCAATCTTTAGGTAATCTTCTAAGATAGGATTCTTGACTATTATAATAAGAGTATGAATTTATTCCGATGAATAAGATAACTTAGCAACTCTGGGATGCGCAAGTACCTCACTCTCTAAACTAATATTCAAACACCTGACCCCATAAAATATATGACCTTTTGGTCTTTCGAGAGCCCTACTCTCCAGGAGCCTCCATAAGCTCCCCCCTTTCCGCATCTTCTGCACCGAGCTTGAAGCACTTCAACAGGTACTGGTTGTCTACAGCAAGCCCTACATTCGCCCAGAGGGAGTCTCAGAGTGAGGCTCAGAAGGTCTTTTGCAAATTCTGGGCAGTCATATACAAATGTATCAAGGACTGCTTCCATGTTGCCCTTTGCTAAAGCCGCCTCAAACTTTTCCTTTGCAAAGTTGACTGCTCCAACCCGAAGGGCGTTCGATGTCTCTTTAGGAAGATTGTAGATGTCAGGGACCGACCGAGCGAAGTCGTGAAGGTCACATTCTTGTTGTTTCAAAGAATCCAGGTAATGGCGGCTTGCCAAATCTTGTAGTCCAGTGATGCCGTACTTGTCTGCGAGGGTGAACATTGCCGCATGGATGACGAGGTTTATGCTCTTGTCAGACGGAGCAGAGTATTCCCCAGTATACAGATAGTCCACCATCCGGTTCACTTCATCAAGTGGGTGAGCGCTCAAGTCATATGTCCCAGATGATGCTTCCTGGGCCTTGTCAGACAGTTGTATCATATACTTGACTATCAGGTACCTTGAAATTCCCTGTGCATGCTCTTTGAAAGACCTCCGACTGGCCGCAGACAATGATTCTGTGGAAGGGGATCGTTTGGCCTTCACATGTGAACGCAAAGTCCGTAAATTCACTATTTTCTTGCGCCCTTGTCAATAACATTAGCGTTACAATCCAATCAGCTGAAACTGAATTAATGTACCTCTTCATGCGCAGCCTGTCCTCGATTGGCATCATCTTCTCAGCGTTGCGAGGATTCCTTTGAGCCTGGTCGGGATATGAATCACTACTGCTTCAAGCGGGCACAAACGAAGTATGATTTATGCACTCCTTTAAAAACCTCAATCTTATTGATTACGTCAAAGACTTTGCGATACTTGGGTTGGTAGGCCTCCCAGCCATCCCTCAAGCCACTTGAAGGCGGCCGGTCCGGAGCAAAAAGCCAAATCCCCTTACCTAAATCTTAGGATATTATAGTAGAAAATATCCTAAATTTATGATAGTATATACTAATTTTATTAATAATCCTTAGTTTAGGATACATATCCATCTCAACTTTCCAGTGCTCTAAAGAGATAGGTGTACTAGAATGGAAGATTTAATGTGTCGCGTGGATTGCCTTAAAATCTCACGTGCCTTTTCACGTGATGTTGCTGGAATACAGAGCTCTCGATCTTCTCTGCACGGTCGAGAGTCTGTCAAATGAATGAACCCACCAGCAACAAGATCAGGTCATGATCTTCTATCAAGCCCTGGCTCGCCCCGCGGGCCATTTACCTTTTCCCGCACAAAGAGCCCTTTACCCGAGTGGGACCCCATCCCCATCCGCCGCTCCCCGGATCCCTAGCGCCCAGACTGATGAAACTTGACTGGTGATACCGCCAGCACGTTGCAGCACGCACCATGCGATCCCAAGCTGGGGCCAGCCCAGCCGAAGAGGGGTGAAGACTTTCTCCCGAGGCTCAATTTCGTCTCTTCTTCACCTTGACGTTCGCCGATACGACTGTCATCATGAGTGCTGTACCGGCTGAAGCAGCCCAGCAGGGCAAGTATGCGCCTGCCCAGGAGATGCTTGCCCCGACGCACTGGGAGGTCCGTCTACGATGCTCGAAGTGTATGACAGTTAATTAACTCTTTTAGAACACTGAGAATACAGGCAACGAGGACAACGACTCGGCGATAGGCGACGACGCGGCTAGTTCCACCGCCAGCATCAACTCGAGCATTCTCCAGTACCGCACCATCAACGGCCGAACCTACCACGCTGAACGAGGCGATGCTCAGTACTGGGCCTCCAACGACAACCAGGCCTCTGAGGCCCTGGATATCATTCATCATACTGCCACGTTGATCATGGACGGCAAGCTCTACTTCGCACCCATCGAGAAGCCCAGCAAGGTGCTTGACATTGGTACTGGAACGGGTATTTGGGCTATGGACTTTGGTGATGAGTTTCCCGAGGCCGAAGTCATCGGTACCGATATCTCGCCTATTCAGCCAAGGTGAGTTTCCCAACCTCCATCACGCCACCAATAACTAACACTCTCCAGCTGGGTTCCCCCCAATGTTAAGTTCGAAATCGAAGACTTCACCCTCGACTGGACATTCCCTCCCAACTCGGCCGATTTCGTCCACATGCGCTTCCTCTACGGTAGTGTCCCCGACTGGTACGCCCTTTACGAGCGAGCATTCCAAGTAACCAAGCCCGGCGGTTGGATCGAGTCCCACGAGGGAGACCCCATGGGCGCCAGCGACGACGGAACCCTCAAGCCCGGCAGTGCCCTCGCAGAATGGGGCAAGTTCTTCCACGAGGGAGGCAAGAAGCTCGGTCGTGTATTCACACCTCTTCCGGGCAATCTGCAAGAGAAGGGAATGAAGGCCGCTGGGTTCGTCGACATCCGGTCCAAGACCATCAAAGTTCCCGTGGGAGACTGGCCCAAGGACGAGCACCTCAAGGAGATCGGCAGATTTACGGCTATGAGCGTTCTGTCCGATGTCCAGGGACATATCTCGTTCATGGCTTCGCTGCTTGAGGGCTGGACGCAGGAGCAGGTTGTTATGTACTGCTCGCAGCTGAGAAAGGAGATGAGGTCCAAGAACCCAGCGCATGCTTACTATCTCCAGCGTATTGTTTGGGGACGCAAGCCAGCAGAGGGTGAGACCACGACATCAGCATAGATGATAATTGTGTTGTTCATTAGACGTAAATAGCGTATCGATATTTTTCCCCGGTCCAGCCGTCATATATCCAATTTGTTTGTGCCCGTAATCATCGCTCCTTTTGTATCTCAGACCTTGACCTCCTCTGTCGGTTCGACATCATACTCAATCTCTGTGCGAATCACATACTTCGCTCCCTTCCTAACACCAGTGCCTTCATGCAATGTTGCATTGATCTCGCCATGTGGGAAGATAGCCGCGCCACCCATGACTGGACGAACAGGGTAAGCATTCAAGATACCCTCTCGCGCAGCTGGCAAGAAGTATGTAGTTTCGCCGCCCTCGAAGTCCTGGTTGAGGTAGATCAAGAAGGTGAACAACGAGCTCTGTTTCTTCTCGGTCGGTGAATCGTCGTAAACGTACTTGTCGTCTTTCGTAATGCCGCTCGGGGGCCAGGCGCCATCGATGTGTGCTCGGTACTCTGCTCCGGGAACGCTGCAATGTGTTAGTTGTGGAATCGTCACCAGCGATGTGAGACTTACTATCGGTATACTCGAAAGCGACGGTTGATGCCTCGAGCCAAGCGACCGTTCATAGACACAGGCACGAATGGCTGGATGCGAGACCATAGTGTATCGTGGAACGTCTTGTCGACAACCCAGTAGAAGTTGTGCGCTAAGATACTGATATCTCCATCCTCTCGTAGCGGTGCATCGGGGAGGAAGTTGACGTATTCGCCAGCAGTAATGATGGCCTTGCACTCTTCGGGGTAGAGAACATTGGTACACACACTGAGGCCATCAACAACAGGATGGGGTGAATGTGTGGTTGGTGGCGGCGTGGTCGACAGAGGAACGGCGTCGGGAGTAGAAGCATATAGGATAGCATCGTGATGGTTGGGCGGCTTGCGCTCGAGACCAGGAGTTGTTTCGATAATTCGGAGGTTCTTCTTCAGAGATTCGGGCGCTGAAGCAACGAGGCTTCCATCGAGGACCGAAGCGTAGACTTGCTCTGTTGGCGAATCGGGGCGAAGATCATAGATCTCCTGCAGAGCAATCGAAGACGGCTGCAACACAGCATTGGGGTTTCGGTCTTCATGGCCACAGACTCGAAGAACCGCATCAATGACCTTGATGAGTGTCTCTTCCCTCTCAGAGCGCTTGACAAGGCCTTGCTGATCGGGAATTGTCGACAGACCACTGATGACATCGAGATCTCGCACCCATCGACAAAGAGCACCAAGCTTTGGCTGCTCACCTCGAATCTTCATCTCAGCAAGAAGAATTCGAGCTTCGGTGTACTTGCGATCGGCCAGAGCAGCAGTGACCTGCGCCGTGAGGTTTGCGCCCGCAGCATTATTAACACCAGTCGTACATGCTTGTCGAAAGTCATAAACAGCAACCCTCAGATCCTTGCAAAGCTTTGACTTGATCAAGCCAGGGTATTGAGCGAGAGAATTGAGTGTATCGATGGTAATCTCGAGTTCCTCTTCGGAGACAACGGTATGGAGGTTCTTTGGCTCGAAGGGCGTGCTTGTGCCATCGGGAGGAGGCGTCGGTATCGAGAGGGACGCTGTCTTTGCGATCTTTCGAGGGTTCTCGGATTGGGCTTGGGCAGCCGCGTTTTGCTTGCGCTTCTTCGACTTGGTCTTGGCCATTATGGTTCGATTGGGCTGGAGAGAACGATAAGTGAAGATGGTGGGGATGGAAATTGAGGGATTGAGCTTGGCCAATTGCGGTGGCAAAAACGGTCTAGGATGGCAGAATCTGGTGGGGCGTGACTGTTAAGAGTTACTTAAATCTCGCCTAAATTCATCCCTAAGCTTTAGGTACTCCTTAACCAATATTAGCCCTACAGACCTTACGCCGTCAAGAAAGATTGCGGGGTGGCACAGGGTAGCTGGTGACAGTAAAGAAGCGTTCAATTAATTCGCCTCTTGCTGCTTGGTTGAGGTCAATGATAGTTCCGTATTGCTGTCTCAATTGGATCTTGGTTTGTCCAATTTTACACCGTGGAGTGTACTGTTCCAAAAAGCCTGCATCAGTCCAGAGGAGCGCAAAGACCAAGCCCAATGATTGCCCAAACACAAGATCCAACGGTTAAGACCACCGCCCTGGCAATGTTAACAGAGGTAACAATAAACTATACTCTCACTTGAGAAACTCACTCAGAATAGCTACGCTTCTTCGCGACAAGGTACACATCTGCAGCACATATCCCCATTGTGCTCAGAATGACAATCCCCGTAGCTTCATTCCAGCCCTTGAGACTCAACGAGAACAGCGCGAGACTAACCGCGAAGTCGCGAGATCCAACCAACAACGAGAAGGGGAAAATGTCACTGCCGTTGATCGTTTTAGAGGCTCTTATTCCGAATAGTTCGGCTGTTCGATGAGGAGTTACAATGGCTGTTAGCCCGAGTGCTGCCCAGGTTGCGGCGACGCCCAGGCCAAGAGTGTTCCAGGTAGACGCTGTCAACAAAGCCATGGTACACAGTAATCTGTGAAGTTGATAAGATTTTGTGAGGATATTCGGAACTTCGAAGCCAATTCGCAATGATGAGACTGCACGAAGCATAAGACGGACCAACCCATATCCGCCTTCAGCTGCCACCCATACTGCCGGATAGAGTTGCTATTTCGGTAACAAACAGTAATACTCGCCGGATATAACCTTCAAAGCTTCGTAAGCTACCGTTCCGCGGCCGTCCTATCTCCACATCAGATAAACTTAAAAGATGATTCCATCCAAACAGCCGGAAGATCATGACGCGCACTGACAGTCCGGATATACAATCCCACCCTACTTCCGACGCTAATCAGAGATAATCTCACTTATCGGATCTGAATCTACATTATTAATCTTCAATTACCCGTGTCGCGTCCCCGTTTTCGCTCACGTTGATGTCATTGGCTCGGAAGTACGGATCTTCGGATATATAGAGTCTTTCGGACTTGCGACCGTTTTTTATATACGACCGTTTAACCCTTCTTGTTTTCGCAATCTAGATCTCATGGACTTCACGACATAGCCGTTCAATATGACTACTGACGTTGAGAAAGAACAACGATTCATGGCTGATCCCGAAAGGGACGCGTCTGATAACAACACCCTCACGGGTCCAGACGATGAAGCCCTCTCGCGAACAAAGTCCAGCGTCTCAATAGCAGACACATTCTCTCTCACACGCGAAATCCTCTTCGTGTCAATCATCTGCATGGCCCAGTTCATGACACAGGCCGCTCTCGGAAACTGTCTCAACATCATCCACATCATCGGCGACTCATTCAACCTCACTAATCCCGCCGAGCTCAGCTGGTTAATCGCTGGCTTCAGTCTCACAGTCGGAACCTTTATCCTTTTCTCTGGCCGTCTTGGCGATCTCTTCGGTTACAAGCGCATGTTCATTATCGGATTCGTCTGGTTTGCCCTTTGGTCTATGGTTTGCGGCCTCGCTAAGTACTCCAACCATGTTCTGTTCATCTTTGCGCGAGTCTTCCAGGGTATTGGACCTGCTTTGGCTATGCCCAATGGTCTTGCTATCTTGGGCGCTTCCTACAAGCCTGGCCCACGAAAGGCCGTCGCTTTTGCACTGTTTGGCGCCTGTGCTCCTGGTGGTTGCATTTTCGGCGCCGTTTTCGCAGGGCTGTTCGTTCATGGAGACCCCAGTTGGTGGCCCTGGACTTACTACTCTTTCGCTCTCGGCCTTGCTTTCATCGCTTTGATGGCCGTCTTCATTATTCCCGATCCCCCTCACAAACTCTCATCGGCGGAACTGACATGGAAGGGTCTTCTTGGAGAGCTCGACCTTCTCGGAGCCTTTACTGGTATCACTGCTCTGGTTCTCTTCAACTTTGCCTGGAACCAGGCCCCCATCGATGGCTGGGATAAGCCTTACGTTTACGTCCTTCTCATCCTTGGAGTCCTTCTGGTGCCCGTCTTCTTCTACGTCGAACTCCGCATCGCAACCCATCCTCTTATTCCTTTTGATGCGCTTACCAGTGATGTCGCCTACATTCTAGGCTGCATCGTTTGCGGCTGGGCGACCTTTGGTATCTGGGTGTACTACACCTGGCAATTCTTCCAGGAGATACGCGGAGCATCGCCCCTTCTTACAGCCGCGTGGATGAGCCCTGTGGCGGTCTCTGGAGCTTGTGCAGCTCTGACAACTGCATGGTTGTTACATGTTTCGCATCCTGCTTTGGTCATGTTGCTCGCTCTCACAGCTTTCACAACCGGCACCATCCTGATGATGACTGCTCCTGTTGAGCAATCATACTGGTACCAGTCTTTCTTCGGTCTTATCATCATGACCTTTGGCATGGATATGTCATTCCCTGCTGCGACCCTGATCCTCTCCAACTCTGTCAAGCGGGAGCATCAAGGCATTGCAGCCAGTCTCGTCAGCACAATCGTCAACTACAGTATCAGTCTCGGCCTCGGATTTGCTGCTACTGTGGAAGTCAATATCAACCCTGGCGGAGAGTCAAAGGCGGACTTGTTGAAGGGATACCGCGCGGCTTTCTACATGGCCGTTGGCTTTGCTGGGCTGGGACTCACCATCAGTATCATTTATTTCATCAAGACAATGTGGCGCCGAAAGAAGTCACAGCAATGATTTGTAAAGGAATTCAAAATTTTAGCATGATTTAGAAGTTCATCGGATGCAAGCGTTCCAATACCCGAGCATGAACATAATGACATAGACATAGACATAGACTCAATCAACCATTTTGATAATGTTGCTTTTTGAGCCATGAGCCATGAGCCAGTTTCAGTGAAGTTTTTACCGAGTCCTAAGCAAAGAATGTAATCTCTGCTCGTAGTCGTAGTCAATGGTCCTGTCAAAAAGAGGAAAACCTCGGGTAATGATACAACTCTCTGACCAATGCGTACGAAGATCGAAGCCTGGAACAACGGTAATGTACTGCGGCATCGTCTGGTGCTACTTGTAACTGCAACTCGATGATGAGAAAGACTAGCCTAACTGGTATAGATGTCTCGCCTCCTGGCCCGTCGGATGCGTTCTCACATACTGATGGAACCATCGTTACTAGTACACGGTACACCACGATTTCTGCCCGGCCTAGACACCCATTGTTGGGAAACCTTATGTCATATCTCGGCGAGGTTATTTAACAATGAGCGACTAGGCCGAGCATGCACGAACATTACGATAGCTTTGATTCCACTCACTAATCTTTGTGTTCAAATCACGACCCAATCACTCGCTACAACTTAGATAATAGTGCTGCCCGAGATAAACTGGAGAACTCGATGCTTCATCAATTCATAACGCTATGTAAACTCTTGAGCATCTCATCTTCTTTAATCTTTGCAAAGTATTTTAGTAAAAAACCAAGCATCGAACTTCAATACTCTGTCGTCCCTTCGCATCTGCCGGCGTCTCAGGATCAACAAACGCCGTATGGGGAGTATATCCCGCCAACCCCTTTTGGCCACCCTCATGAACTTCACTCTTGGAGTCAAAGCACTTGATCAGCATGACCTCCTCTGGCGTCATATCCTTGGCGTAGTAAAACTTATGTCCGTCATTGGGTGCAACGGAATATGTCTCGCCCTTTACTGAATAGCCCTCCGTGGAAGCGTGCGTTGACGCATCAGCTAAGACTTCCTTTCCACGATCATCATCGTCGTTATCGTTGCGATTGGGGTACAAGAGATCTACTTTGACCATGTCTTCGGGCTTGGTGGTTCTCCAATCGATTACAGCGAGGGGGTAGTCTGTTGCAGGATGGCCAATGGGTCGCCAGACGTTGATGATCTGATATCGGCCCTTGAGAAGTTCATCCGTTTCAGAAGGGTCCGTATGTCGTCTTACACGGACTTCAGCTGCGCCGGGGGTTTGATCAACGTGGACTTGCTGCACTGGCTGTCGAGGGCTTGATTTCTCCCGTCTGCGGATCGTATGATCAAAGATCACAACCTTCTTGATCTCAGGAATCCTCTCTCGAAGTAGCGCTTCAACTTCAGCGTAGTACCCATTCCTCACGGCGGCATCATCAGTGAACTCGGTCTCTTTGGCGGGAGACTTGAAGACGTCAAAGCCAGAGACATCTACGCCAAAACTCGTGACAGCGCTCGTCATATGTCAACT